>VSMD01030979.1:0-210316 GCA_008750895.1 Mirza zaza
AGAACTGAACTATTAAAAAAAAAACCAGACAATAAAATTTTAAAACTATAGAAAATTATAAGAGACTTCTACAGAAGGAAATTGTTATAACTAAATAAAAGCCTAGACCCAGAAATCTAAAGTGCTTCCTTGAATGCCAGTGTTAGGAAGGACATTTAAACAACGATTAAGTTCATTCAAGACATTCCTTTTGAAAACAGTTGTTGGAAATAATCATAAATAAAAAATGATTTTTAAATCTGAAGGCATTTAGATTTAAAATCAGTTATAAATAATATCAAAAAGAGATACAAACTACATAGTTACTAATAACTGACTACTAAATTATATTATAGAAACATACACAGGTATTAAATATTTAAGAAGCAAATTTTGAGAATAGATTGTTCAATTTTAATATTAGGATCTATAATTATTTACGAAAGTATAAGCACATACATGGTAATCCTGTATCTCCACCTCAAATAAATATGGGAGAAAATAAAACTATTATCAGTGATTCTCTTTTCATGGCAGAATCATGAGCAATTTGTATTTCCTCTTTCTATTTGTGTATGTGTGTGTATGTGTATGTGTGTGCATGTGTGATGTTCAAAGTTTCCATAAGGAGTAAGCACTTTAAAAAGACAAATAATCTTTGTTTAGAAAGGGTCTGCTCTATGTTGATGTGCACTTGCCTCCTATGCTCCTTTTTTCCCTCACAAGATCAGCTAATGTTTACCACTGTGACACAAAAGGATGCAAATATTTACTTCCTAAACAGTAGGAAAGCCTTTCAAGACAGTCATTGGTTGTAGGCACTCTTACAGTTAGCTGATTAAGATTTGTGCACCCATAGAAAGTGTAGAGATTAAAGTAGAGGTCTGAAAATGTATTCATAATTAGAGAAGGGACCAGAGTTGTGTTTGGGACATGATTAACTGGTAATCAGTAAAGAACAAACTGATTATTAGCTGTTCAATTCTTGTTGGTCTTAGGGGATTCCACTCAGTGGCCTAATTAAATTGAGCTTGAAGTCTTCACATCTCCATTCAATGGCAATTTCATTATAATATTCAGTTCTTTGCATGAGATTTGCCTTCCCCCTCTTTAATCATATGTTTTGCATTTGTGTAACACCTTCCTTGATTAGTTTCTCTACAGGATTAGCTCCTGATAACTGCATGGTTTATGAAAGCAAATGTCACATATAAGACAATCTGGATATTAAGGTTTATTGTAAGTCTTGGAATTTTTCAAAAAAGAAAATCAAACAAAAGACATGCACTTGTTTTAATTAAAATGACTTTCTTCGCTTTCTGAATTGTTTATTTGTTTGGCTCTGAATATTTTGTAGAGATAAGATTTCAGATAAATAAATATCTTGATGACTCCAAATAAACAGAAAAATATTTTACATTTCCAACTTAAACTCAAGGAAATTTTTATTAATTGCATTATTCAAAGCATATAGGATATTCCCAGCATTCAAGGATAATAATAAGTCATTTTGGCTCTAGGGTAACTCTTATATCATAAATACTATAAGTGCTATAAAATATGCAACTGAGGGACTCTAAATGTGTACCTTTCACATTAATTTTTGGTAAAACAGCATCTTGATTGGCTACATATTCATTTATAACATTTATAACCTAACTCAATTACCAATGATTAATTTCATACTGTCCAACCTAAGCTTGCGTAGGCAAAGTGGGTGACTCTAAACATATAGGAAAATAATAATCTCATAATTATGACTTATAATAAGAGAAATAGGCATACCCACTTTATATGTATTAGATACCACTCAGTTTTCTATTTGATTAGCAATAAACAAAATAGTCATAACATTTTTCAGTGATAAATCCTTTATATTAAGTCACAATCTTGTATTTATATCAATATTTCACTTCCAAAAAATAGTATGATATGTCTTAACAATGCTCTCTATAAGCTGCTAAGGGATAAAACTCAGAACCACTTTCAAGATTGTTTACATTTTCAACATTCTAATGCCTATGTAAAATTGTTCCAATAACAGTATTAACTGATATATATATATATATATATATATATATATGTTCAACATTTACTCTATACAATGATTGCTTCAAAACTGTTTTGCTTTACTAGATTACAATTTTATTTATGGAGATTTTGATGAAAATAGGTTCTCATTTACCTAGAATAGACTATTATAAACAATTGAAAGCATTTGGCTGAAATTTAGGCAAAGGACTATATTTTAGTGTAATACATTTACACAAAAGTGATGATGATGTAACAAGTTAATATTTCATGATTCAGAAGGGATTTCAACCTGTAGAATATGTGTTATTGTTGTCAAAAATTATGAAAACAATTCATTTGTTGTAACAGGGTTTGATTTTTGGATTCCAAATCTATTAGAATTTGTAGGATTTAGTCCAGTGATGGGGCAAAATAACTTAATAAACTCTAAATTAAAATGAATCGTAAGTGATATATACTACAAAAAGACTATTATTTTCATCAACGCAGGGACTTTCGCAGTCTTGTTCATGTGGGTATTTCCAGTATCTAGTAGTGTAATTGTACAGAATAGGCACTTGTGTAGTTTTTGTTGAAGGAATGAATCAATTAATTAATGCCATGGGGCACAGAAGCAAAAACTCTAAAGAATATTCAAATTTACTTTGAAAATTTTTCTCCCACACAGGGTAGAGAAACTGCAGCCTCAAGAATCCCAAGCAAAGTATCAGCTGTCTCCAGAAAACACATCTAACCCACAAGTACTCATTCAGACTTAAGGTGAAGGGCTGGAAAACAACATTCCATGCAAATGAAAACCAAAAGAAAGCTGATGCAGCCATTCTTATATCAGATAACATAGATATCAAATGAACAAAGGTAAAGACAGACAGGGCTGGGAGCGCTGGCTCAAGGTGTAATCCTAGCACTCCAAGAGGCCCAGGATGGCCTATCGCTCAAGGTCAGGAATTCAAAACCAGCTCTGAGCAAAAGCAAGACACTGTCTCTACTAAAAATAGAAAGAAATTAATTAGCCAAGTAAAAATATATAGAAAAAATTAGCCAGGCATACTATACTGGCACATGCCTGTAGTCCCAGCTACTCAGGAAGCTGAGGCAATAGAGTCACTTGAGCCCAGGAGTTTGAGGTTGCTGTGAGCTAGGCTGATGCCACAGCACTCTAGCCAGGAAACAGAGTGAGACTTTGTCTCAAAAAAAAAAAAAAAAAAAAAAAAAGACAAAGATAGCCATTATATAATGGTGAAGGGAACAATTCAACAGTAAGACATAATACTAAATATTTATGCACCTAACACAGGTGCACCCAGATTCGTAAAGCAAACCTTACTTGATTTAAACAAAATGATAAACAGCAGCATCATAATAGCCTGGGATTTTAACACAAAGAAGAACTGGTACCTATACTGCAGAAATTACTTCATAACATAAAGAAGGGTGGAATCCTCCCCAACTCCTTCTACAAAGCAAATATGACCGTTTAACAAAGCCAGGAAAGGACACAAGGAAAAAGAAAACTACGGACCAATCTTCCTTATGAATATAGATACAAATATCCTTAATAAAATCCTAGCAAACCAAATTCAGCTGCACATCAACAATATGATACACCACGATCAAGTGGTCTACATCCCAGAGATGCAAGGATGGTTCAACATACACAAATATATAAATGTGTGATTCACCACACAAATAGAAGCAAAAGCAAAGACCATATGATTCTCTCATTAGATGCAGAAAAAATGTTGCACAAAATTCAGCAGCCTTTTATCATAAAAACTCTTTATAAAATAGGCATAGATGGAATATACCTAAAAATTATAAAAGCCATATAGGACAAACTCACAGCCAACATCATACTAAATGGGGAAAAATTGAAACCATTCCCACTTAGAACTGAAAACATACGAAGTTGCTCACTGTCATCATTTCTGCTCAAAATAGTGCTAGAAGTCCTAGCCAGAGAAATCAGGCAAGAGAAGGAAATCAAGAGTATCCAGATGGGAAAAAGAGAGGTCAAACTATCACTATTTGCTGATGACATAATCTTATATGTAGAAAACCCCAAAGATTCTGCCAAGAGACTCCTGGGATTAATAATTAAATTCAGCAAAGTCTCAAGTTACAAAATCAATGTGCACAAATTAGTAGCATTCTTATACACCAACAACAGTCAAGTTGAGAATCAAATCAAAGAGTTGATAACTTTCACAATAGCAATAAAGAAAATAAAACACCTAGAAATATATTTAACCAAGGAGGGTAAAGACCTCTCTACAGGTAGAACTATGAAACACTGAGGAAGGAAATTGCAGAGGATATTAACAAATGGAAAAATGTATCATTTCACAGATCAGCAGAATCAACATTGTTAAACTGTCTATAGTACCCAAGTGATTAACAGATTCAATGAAATTCCCATTAATATAACAATGTCATTTTTTTTCAGATCTAGAAAAAATAATTCTACACTTCATATAAAACAAGAAAAACCCTGAATAGCCAAAGCAACCTTAAGTAAAAAGAACAAATCAGGAGGCATTACTTTAGCAGACTTCAAGCTTTATAGCATAGTACTGGCACAAGAACAGAGACATAGACCAATGAATTAGAACAGAGAACCTAGATATAAAACCATCCTCATGTTGCCATCTGATCTTTGACAAAGCAAACAAAAACATAAAACAGGGATAAGAATCCCTATACAATAAATGGTGCTGGGAAAATTGAATAGCCACATGTAGAAGACTGAAACAAGATCTATACCTCTCACCACTCACAAAAATTAATTCACAATGAATAAAAGACTTAAATGTAAGGCCTGAAACCATAAAAATTCTAGAAGAAAATGTAGGAAAATCTCTTCTAGATATCATCTTAAGAAAAGAATTTATGACTTAGACCCAAAATGCAAACACAGCAACAACAAAAATAGTAAATGGGACCTGATTAAATTAAAAAGCTTTTGTACAGCCCAAGGAAACAACCTACAGAGCAAATAGACAACCTACAGAATGGGAGAAAATATTTGCATACTACATATCTGATAAAGGCCTAATAATCAGAATCTACAAAGACCTCATGTGAATCAGCAAGAAAAGAGCAAATAACCCCAGTAAAAAATGGGCATAAGACATAAACAGAAGCTTTTCGAAAGAAGATAGACTAGTGGCCAATAGACATATGGAAATATGTTCAATGTTTATAATCATCAGGGAAATGCAAATTAAAACCACAATGAGATACCACCTAACTCCAATGAGAATGGCTATTATCAAAGAGTTCCAAAACAACAGATGCTGGTGTGGATGCGGAGAGAAACGAACACTTATACCTTGTTGGTGGAACTGCAAACTAGTACAACCTCTGTGGAAAGTAGTATGGAAATACCTCAAAGAATTTAAAAGTAGACCTACCATTTTATCCAGCAATCTCACTACTGGGTATTTACCCAAAGGAAAAAAAAGACATTTTATAAAAAAGACACCTGTACTCGAATGTTTATAGCAGCACAATTCACAATTGCAAAGATGTGTAATCAATACAAGTGTGCATCAATACAGGAGTGGATTAATAAATATGGTCTATGTATACTATGGAGTATTACTCAGTCATAAAAAATGGGAGAACTAATACCTTTTGTATCCACCTGGATGGAACTGGAGATCATTCCCCAAGGGAAGTATCACAAGAATGGAAATATAAACATCACACACAGTCACTTTTAAATTGGAACTAAATGATCAATACCGATGTGTATACTTGGTAGTAAAATTCAATGTAAATCAAGCAGGTAGGGTTAATTCATACCTAATGGATATAATTCACACTATCTGGGTGATGTGCACACTTAAAACTTTGACTCAAACTGTACAAAAGTAATTCATGTAGCCAAAATGTTTGTACACCGCAATATTCTGAAATTAAAAAAATAAATGCAGCCTGAGAAAAAGACTACTTAAAGCAGAGAGAATACCAGAATGACAGATTTCTCATTGGTATCCATGCAAACTAGAAAACAGTGAGCAACATTTTAAAGAATTAAAAGGGGGAAAAATATTCTACCTAGGTTTCCATACCCAAAGAAAACATCTAAGACAATAAAGAGATGTTTTCAGACATGAAATACACCATGAGAAATGCAAAAGAAATACTTCAGATATAAGAAAATGATCCCATATGAAAATGTGGGAATGAAGGAATGAAGAACACCAGAAATGGTAATTATGTAAGCAAATATAAAGACTTTTCTTATTATTTAAAATTAATCAACTGCTTTAAAGTTAATCAACTGTTTAAAGTCAAAATAATAGCAATGTATTCTGGGCTTTATATTAATAGCATACCTACAGATAAAACATACAACAACAGCAAAAATGCTGGTAAGAGAAAAATGGCAGAAAACTGATGTGAGGTCCTTATTACTGTATGTGAAGTGGTATGTCATTAGTAGCTGTTCATTATAAATCCTAAAGCAACTACTATATTAATGAAACAAAAAATTGTAGCTATTAAGTCAACAAAGGAAATAAAGTTCAAAAGAGAGCAGAGAAGGAGGAAAAAAGGAACAAAGAATAATGAGACAAATAGCAATATAGAAGATTTAAACTCAATATCGATAATTATTCCTGATGACACTAAAATCAGTACTTATTTATTCTAACACAAAAAACTATTTCATATACACAAATGTATTAGAGCAACAATATCAATATTATTGTTGATTAAAACAACACACATTTATTCCCTCACAATTTCCATGAGTCAAGTGCCCAGACTTGGCCTAGCTGACTCCTCTGCTCAGTCTCACAGGCTGCAAAAACAAACAAACAAAAACAACTAATTGGCTGCATTCTTAGCTGGAGAGGCATTCACTTCTAAGCTCACTTAGGTGTTGAACAGAATTCCTTATCTTGCAGAGGTATAGGTATGACAGAGGGTCCCAGCTTTCTTGTGGCTTCTGCTGTCATTCCTTTTTAATTTATCAAGACCAAAAGGAGAATTTTTCACTTCAGAGAGCTTGGCCCCTCTTTTAAGAGATTTCGCTTGATTAAGTCAGGCCCACCCAGGATTATATTCCAGTTGATTGATCAGATACCTTAATTACATCTGCAAAATCCTTTCACCTTTGCCATATTCTGTCTGTAGAAGCAAGTCATAGGTCCCACTCCCATCTAAGGGAAGAGGATTATTCCGGATATTAGCACCAGGGGGAGGAGATCATAGGGATCACTTTAGGATTCTGTCATGTGGATAGTGAAATTTTAAAAAATAGAATTCTTGTTAGGATTAAAGAATGTAGCATGGGTAAGCACTTGGTAGAACCTGCACCTGAAATATAGCTCAGGTCTGAGGAATAATATTAGACCCTGTTGTGGTAGGGGCAGGGTATGGGGTACAGGTGAGGATCTGATGGTCAAGGGGAAATTAAAGATAAATTTAACATTTCCTGGAACTTTGGGTCAAATTTGAGAGAGAGAAAGAAAGAGAGAGATACAGAAGATTTAGTATAAGGCAGACAATAGAGGCATTATGATAGATATATGATAATAGATGTCAGCATAGCAGACATTTACAGAAGATGGGATAAAGTCATTAATCAAGGATATAATAAGACATTGTGAGAGAAATGGTTATAAGGGTGATTTTAAAGAATAAGAAAGAGCTTAGTCTGATATGTAAAAAGCTTAGAAGTTTTTAACTCTTGTCCTTACAACAAGAAAAAATAATAATCTGAATAAACTGATTAGCAGTCACTATTAGATATTTCAGAGCAGTGAGGTCACAGGGCAATCTATTGCCACGAAAACCAAAGTGACAGGTAAATACAGAGAATCAGAGATTATCAGGTACAGAAGCTTTGGATGGAGCCTGAAAGGCAAAGCGAAAGGGTAACTGACTAACTACTGGTGACTGAGCTTGGACTAACTTGAGATATAAAATTTTCTGGGGACCTAACTTTTGGAAGGTCCCATAATTTTGTGAGTTTTAGCTCCAGGAGGTTGGCCAGGTTCTCATGGTAAAGATTAGAGGGAAATCCCTTTCTACTTCTTGCAGAGGGAGAGGAAAAATAATTATTTTGAAATACATCCAGAGTATTTTGTTTCCATTAACAAAGATCAAGGAAATTTATCACAGCCTAGCCACAGTGGGTTTTACCATTGGCTAACCAATGTGATGGAAGAGAAATGACTAAATCCAGTTCCCTATAGCCTTCCTGTCTCATCTAAAAGAAGAAAAAATATCTGCAAGCACTTGCGAAGGCCACAGTCCAGGCTCACAGGCCCACAGAAAGACTGAGACCTAATCATAGGTCCTAATCCCTTCCTCCTCCCCTTACTACAAAATCAATAGTGCTCCTGTGTGATAACAGGGAATTACAACTGGGAATAACTTCAAGGCTCATACTTTATCTAAGAAAGATTCTCCAGGAAAACCCAAACAAAACAGAGAAGACCAAAATAAGGGTATTAGACAAACATTTAGTCTCTGACACCTACAGTTATAGCAAAGGGTAAACACAGCTTAATTTCTAACCAGATAAACATAAAACCTCACACCAAAGGTTTATTTACCTCACTTTCTTTTACCAAATAATCATGTCTAGCTTTCAACAAAAAACTAAAAGTTATATTGAATGTCAAAAAATAAATTGTTGGAAGAGAAAGCGCAGACATCAGAAGCAGAAATAGACATGGTGGAGATGTTGAAATTGTAAGATGGGGAGTTTATAACAACTGTGATTAATACTCTAAGGGTTCTAATAAAAAATGGACAGCATGGCAAAGCAGATGCGTAATGCAAGCAGAAAGATGAAAACTAAAAGGAATTGAGAAATTCTAGAAATCAATCCATAATTCTTTCAATGGACGCATGAGTTGACTGGACATGGCTAAGGAAAGAATCTCTGAGCTTGAAGATGTGTCAATAGAAACCACCATAATTAAAAAGCAAGAAGAAAAAAGAATGAAAAATACAGAATATCCAAGAACTGAGAGACAGTTGGAAAAAGTATAATGGTATATATAATGGGACTACCATAAGGAGAGAAAAGAGAAAGGAACTGAAGAAATATTTGAAGCTATAATGGCAGAGAATTTTCTAACATTAATGACATACATCAAGCCACATATCTAGGACTCTGAGAGAAATAAAGTGGGATAAAGACCAAAAATCTACACCTAGGCATATCACATTGAAACTATAGAAAATTAAAGACTATGAGATAATTTTTAAAAGAAGCTGAAAGGGAGAGGTGAAATGTCTTACCTATAGAGAAAAAAGATAAGAATTATATTGAATTCTCTTTTAAAATCGTGCAAGCAGGATGATAGAGTAAATATCTAAATTGTTGAATGAAAAAACAACAACCTCGAATTCTAAATCCAGGCAATATTCTTTAAATGTAAATGAAAAATAAAGACTTTGTCAGAAAAAGAAAATTGAGGGCATCTATTGCCTAAAGATCTGCCTTGCAAGAAATGCTATAAGAAATTCTTTGTAAATAAGAAAAGCAATGTAGGTCATAAACTCAAGCCTATATTAAAAAAGAAGAAGAGCATTAGAGAAGAAATAAGTTAAGATAAAATAAACTCTTTGGGGCTATATCTGAAAAACCCACAGCTAATATCAAAGTCAATGGTTTTCCTCAAGAATAGAAATAAGACAAGGATGTCTACTTTCATCATTCCTATTCAACATGGTATTAGAAGGCCTATCCAGGACAACCAGGCAAAACAAAGAAAAAACATGTATCAAACTGGGGAAAAGGAAAGAAAAATTGTGCCTCTTTGTACATGAATTGTTCTTATATATAGAAAAAAACTAAAGACTGTACCAAAAAACTTTCAGGACTGATAAACAAATTTAGTAAAGTTACAGAATACAAAATCAACATATAAAAATCAGCAGCCTTTTACAATATCAGTAACAATAGCTGAAAATGAAATCAAGAAAGCAATTTCATTTACAATAGCTACAAAAAAATACTCAGGAATAAATTTAACCAAGAAGGTGAAAGATCATTATGACAAAAAGTATAAAACACTGATGAAAGTAAAGAGGACACAAACAAATGGAAAGACATTTCTTGCTCTATGCTCATGGATTAGAAGAATTAATATTGTTAAAATGACCATACTTCTCAAAGAAATCTACAGTTAATGTAATACTTATCAAAATACTAATGATATTCTTTACATAAACAGAAAAAAACAATTTGTATGGAACAACAAAAAAACTCAAATAGTGAAAGCAATAATGAGCAAAAAGGACAAAGCTGGAAGCATCACACTACCTGACTGACTTCAAAATATACTACAAAGCTATAGTAATCAAAACAGCATTGTATTATATGAAAACAGATGTGTAAACTAATGAAACAGAATACAGAATGCAGAAATAAATCCACGTATTTATAGCCATGTGATTTTTGGCAAAGGTGCCAAGAACATTTATTGTGAAAAGAAGCCCTCTTCAATAAAGAGTACTGGAAAAACTGGATATCCACATGCAAAAGAATTAAATTAGACCCTTATCTTTCATCATATACAAAAATCAACTCAAAATGAATTAAAGACTTCAACATATTACCCCAAAAATAAAATTACTAGAAGAAAACATAGGGGAAATACTTTAAGACATTGGTCTAGGTAATGATTTTATGACTAAGACTTTAAAAGCACAGGCTACAAAAATATTAACAAAAATAAACAAATGGAACTATATTAAATCAGCAAAGGAAACAATATAATGAAGATGTAACTTGTAGAAGAGGATAAAATATTTGCACACTATTATCTGACAAGGGACTAATATACAGAATATATGAGGAACTCAACTCAGAAAACAAACAAATAATCCAATGAAAAAATGAGCAGAAGATCTAAATCAATATTTATCAAAAGAAAATATACAAATAGCCAAGAGGTATATGAAAAAATGTCTCAACATCACTAATCATCATGGAAATGCAAACCCAAACCAAAATGATATATTATCTCACCCTAATTAGAATAGCTATCATCAAAAAGACAAAAATAACTAAAGCTGGCACTAATGAGAAGAAAAGGAAATTCTTATATGCTCTTGATGGGAATGTAAATTAGTACAGTCATTGTGCAAACCAGTATGGAAATTTCATGAAGAACTAAAAATAGAACCACCATATGATCCAGCAATCCTACTTCTAGGTACTTATGCAAAGGAAAGGAAATCAGTACATTAAACAGATACTTGCAGTTCCATATTTATTGCAGCACTATCCACCATAGCCAAGATACAGAATCAGCATAAATGCCTACAAAAGGATGAATGTATTTAAAAATTGTGGTGTATATACACAATGGAATACTATTCAGCCATAAAAAATAAAACCCTGTCATTCTCCGTGACATGGATAAAACTGGAAGTTAAGTGAAATAAGCTGGACATAGAAAGGCATATATAATATATTCTCTCCCATATGTGGGAGCTTAAAAAGTTGATCTCATGAATGGAGAGAGTAGAATGATGGTTACCAGAGGTTGGGAAATGGGAAACAGTGAAAAAAGGCTGATGAATCAGTACAAAAATACAGATAGAAGGAATAAAAGTTCTAGTGTTTATAGCACAGTAGGATGACTACAAAATATAATTTATTGTATATTTCAAAATAGGTAGAAGTGAAGATTTGAAATATGTCCAGCACAAAGACATGATAGGTGATGAATGCCCTAAATATCTTGATTTGATCATGACATATGTATGTATCAAAATATCACATGTACCCTGTAAATATGTATAACTATTATCTATCAATAATATATATTTTTATTATTCTTCTTAACAGATCTAACAGGTAGCTTTTCAAAATAATAACATTATATCACATGATTATAGCATAGGAATAAGTGAAATGACAGTAATATAAGGAGCAGAAGAGAGAAATTGGGAAAACTCAGCTATAAAATTTTTATACTACCCATGAAGCAGTATAGTGTTATTTGAAAGTGGATTTAGATTAGTTTTAAGTTTATATTGTAAATACAAGCCCAAACACTAAAATACAGTTGATATGTTAAGAGGAGAAAAAATGAAATCACAAAAACAATGAAATAAAATCAATTAAAATTACAGAAGCCAAAAAAAGAGTGGAAGACAAAACAATGTGGAAAAAAGGCAATACACAGAAAAGTTAAAAGTATGATCATATTATTTCAATTACTTAAAAAATCATTTTAAATGTGAATGGTCTGAGTGTGCCAAATAAAAGATAAAGACTGTCCAAGTGGATAAAACTCAGGACCCAACTATATGTTGTCTACAATAAACCAACTTTAACCACTTTGGGGACTGTGCTCGCCGGCCACAAAACCTTGCCCACAGCTGGCACTCATAGTCCCCACGATAGCATTGTCAATGCTGTGCATTGACAATGAATCCATTTTGCTCTTGTGTGATGAGGAAAGCTTTAAAGCACTGAAAGCTTGTTTTACTTTACAGGCAGCTTTACTTGTAATGCAAATATCAGAATAGGTAACATATACATACATGTTTTCATTACGTTATTTTTGCATGTTCACAATTTTATTTTGATAAATGAAAAATTAGAAAAGTCACATCACAGCTATCGGCTAAAGTCGACGCTTGGCTGTGCGCCTTCATATCATGGCTATCGGCTAAAGTCGCTGTGCGTGTTCATCTGTGGCTGTCGACTGCAGTCGACGCTGGTCCCGAAGTGGTTAAATGTAAAAATATATTTAAAAGTAAAGGGATTGGGGAACTTCCTCTGCTTCATAATGAATAGCTAAAGAAAACCTATAACTAGCATCCTACTTAATGGTGAGTAACTAGAGGCTTACTAATCAAGATCATAAAAAAGTTAAGGATGTCCCCTCACCACTGCTTTTCAATGTCATACTGGAAATCCCAGCTGCTACAATAGGATAAGAAAACTAAAAAAAAAAAAAAAAAAGAGTAAATAAAAAATAAGGTATATAGAATGGGAAGGAAGTAGGAAGCAGTAAAGCTGTCTCTTTTTGTTGCAGTAACATGATCCACTACTCCACTATGTAGAAATCTAAAATATTAGACAAAAGAACCTCTTAAAAGTAATAGTAATTATAGCGCACTTGCAAAATATGAGCTTGATACATAAAAGTTAATTGCTTTTGTATATACCAGCAAGGAAAATGTGGAATTTGAAATTAAAAAGACTATTATTTACATTAGCACCAAAAATCAAAATACTTAGATATAAATCTAACAAAATATATAGCAGATTTATGTGGGAAAAACTAGAAAACCCTAAAGAAAGAAACTAAAAAAATGGAACAATATTCCAAATTCATGAACAGGAAGACTCAATATTATCAACATGTCAATTTTTCCTAATTGTATCTATAGATTCAACACAATTCCAATAATTTTTTTTGTGAGTGTCAACAAATTAACTTTAAAGTTTATGTTAAGAGAGCCACAATGGCTAACTTGATATTCAAAGAAAAACCAGCACTACTCAACTATAAGACTTACTATAAAGCTACAGTAATCAAGGCAGTATGGTATTGGTGAAAGAATGGAGTACATCTGTTCCAAATACATCAATGGAACACAACAGAGAGCTTAAAAATAGATCTATATAAATATAGTCAACCGATATTTGACAAAGGAGCAAAAGCAATGCAATGGAGAAATGCAGTCTTTTAAACAAATGCACATACAAAAAGATGAATCTAGACCCAGACTTTACAATTTTCACAATAATTAACTCAAAATAGATAACTGACCTAAATGTAAAGTGCAAAATAAAATTCCAAGAAGACAATAGAGAAAATCTAGATGACTTTGAGTTTGGTAATAACTTTTTAGAAATAGGATCATAAGCATGATCCAATATAAAAAGAATTAATTGGCTGGACTTTGTTAAAATTAAAAATTTCTGCTCTGCAAAAAAAAAAAAAAAAAAAAAAATCAAGAGAATATAAAGATAAGATATAGCCTGGGAGAAAATATTTGCAAAAGACATATTTGACAAAAACTATTATTCAATATGTACAAAGAACTCCTAAATCTCAACAATAAAAAAACCCTCCATACTTTAGATATGAGGGGTGTCCAGAAAGTATCCAGCCACTTTTAACATAAGGAGAACAGTTTGTGTGACATCAATGTAACCTGGCAGCCAAGGACAGTGGACTATAACGCACATGCATGAACAATGACAACTTCACTGTTCTAGTCAGTAGGGCACTAGATGCCATTGAGTGAGCATGTGTACTGTGTGGCCATAGCATTCAAAATGACTAAGCAAGTAGAGCAAAGAACATGCATCAAATTTTGCAATAAGATTGAACATTCCTCTGTAGAAACTATTCGGATTATTCGTAAGGCTTTTTAGGGACGACACAATGAATGTAACACTAATAAAAGTGTGGCACAAGTGCTTCGAAGATGGTCAAAAACTATTGAAAGTGATCCACGTTCTGGAAGGCCTGCAACAAGCAGATCACCTGAGAATGTTGAATGTATGTGGTTAGGTTAAAAGATGCTGGGAGAACTGTGTGAGGTCCTACGGTGCCTCCTTTGAAAGGGATGAGGCATAATTGTCCTATGTACAATGTTTTTTGTATCTTCTTAAATAAATGTCTCTATTTTTCATATTATATCGCCGGATACTTTCTGGACAGACCTTGTACTTCACTTAGGATAATGGTCTCCAGTTCCTTCCAAATTGCTGCAAATGGCATTAGTTGATCCTTTTTATGGCTAAGGAGTACTCCATGGCATACATATACCATATTTTGTTAATCCACGCATGAATTTATGGGCACTTATCTAATAAATTGGAACTAACCAATGGGCACACAAATACACAGAGGCAAGTAATAGTCATTGGAAATCAATCAGGTGGCAGGGGGAGGGAGCCAGGAGGAAAAATCCACCTAACAGGTACAATGGACACTATTCGGGTGATGGGTGTAAGCTATGTATCAAAAACATCTGTACCCTTTAATATTTTGAAAATTTTAAAAATTAAAAAATATATATCCCTAGTAAAAAATGGGCCAAAGACTTTAACAGACACTTCACCAAAGAAGATATACAAGTTGCAAATAAGTATGAAAAAAGATGCTCCACATCACATGTCATCAGGAAAATGCAAATTAAAGCAACAATGAGGCACCACTATACATCTATTAAAATGGCCAAAACCCATAACACTGACAGCACCAAATACTGGTGAGAATATGGAGCAACAGAAATTCTTGTTCATTGTTGGTATGAATGCAAAATGGTGCAGTCACCTTAGAAAATGTTTTTGTAGTTTCTTAGAAAACTAAATATATATTTACATATAATCTAGAAATCATGTTCATTTATATTTGCCTAAATGAGTTAAAAACTTATGTCCACACAAAAGCCTACACACAGATGTTTATAGCATCTTTATACATAATTGTCAAAACTTGTATACAACCAAGATATGCTTCAGTAGATGAATAGATAAAATAATTTTGATACATCCAGACAGTGGAATTTTATTCAGTGCTAAAAGTAAATGAGCTATTAATCTATAAAAAGACACAGAGAAAGCTTAACTGCATATTATTATGTGAAAGAGTCCATTCTGAAAAGGGTACATGTTCTATGAGTCCAACTACATGAAATTCTGGAAAAGATGAAACTATGGTGACAGAAAAATGATTGGTGGTTACTAGGGCTTAAGGGAGAGGAATAAATGAGTAGATCACAGAAGATTTTTAGGGTAATAAAACTATTTTGTATGATATTATAATGGTGGAAGCATGTTATTATACATTTGTGTACACTCAGTGAATGTACAACACCACAAGTGAATTCTAATGTAAACTGTAGACTCTTGGTGACAATGTGTCAATATAGGTATATGTTCATCAACTGTAAAAAATGTACCCCTCTGGTAGGGTATATTGATTATGGGGTAGGTCATATGTGTGTGAGGAAAGGAATATATGGGAAATCTCTGTATCTTCTGTTCAATTTAGCTGTGAACCTAAAACTACTCTAAGAAAATCTATTTAAAAAAAAATAAAGATATATCATGCTAACGTAATCAAAGAAAGCTTGAGTAACTATTAATATATTAGTTTCAAACAAAGCAGATCTCAAAGCAGGAAAACTTATTAGAGATACAGGAAACATTGCATAATGATCAAAGGGATGATTCTCCAAGAATACATGGCAACCTTTAATATATGTGTACCTAAAAAACAGAAGTTCAAAATTTATGAGAAAGCATATAGAACTGCAAGAAGAAATAGATAAATCTACAGCTTAACACCTTTTTATCAATAATTGATAGATCCTACAGCAAAAGTTCAGTAAGGATACAGTGAAATGAACTGGATCATTAATCAACTAGATCTATTTGACATTTACATAATACACCATCCCAAAGAGCAGAAAACACATTATTCCCAAGCCCATAAAAAACATTCTCCAAGAAAGACTACATTCTGGGCCAGAAAACATACCTTAATACATTTAAAGATCAAAAATTGTACAAAATATATTCTCAGGCCACAATAAAATTACACTAAAAAGTAATAATATATAGATACATGAAAAATCCCCAAGATTTGGAGATTAAACAACACATATTTAAATACCACATGAGTCAAAAAAGAAGTCTTAAAAGAAACTAAAAATATTTTAAGCTAAATAAAAAGGAAAATATAATTTATAAAATTTGTGGGATACAGTAAAAATCAGTGCTTATAAAAAATGTATTGCATTAAATACATATGCTAGAAAATAAAGACCTAAATTCAATAATCTAAAACTTCTATCTTAGAAAACTAGAAAAAAAAGAGCCAATTAAATCCAAACTAAGCAGATGAAAAGAAATAAAAAGTATGGCATATTTTAATGAAATTGAAAACAGGAAATTAATAGGGAAAAATCAAGGAAATCAAACAATAAAATCCTAAACTTATAGCTAGGCTGTATTAGTTTGCTGAGGTTGCCATAACAAAATATCCCAGCCTGGGTGGCTTACAAAATAGATATTTGTTTTCTCACATTTGCGGAGCCTAGATGTTCAGGATCAAGGTTTAGGCAACTTTGGTTTTTCTTGAGGCATCCCTTCTTGACTCATAAATGACTGTCCTCCTGCTATGTCCTTATGAAATTTCTCCTTTTGGTGTACACATCCCTGGTGTCTCTTTGTGTGTCCAAATTTCCTCTTCTTATAAGGACACCAGTTATATTAAATTAGATGCCTACTGTAATGGCCTCATTTTTGTATAATCACCTCTTTAAAGGCTTTGTCTTCAAATGTAGTCACATGCTGAGTGATTGTTCTAACATAAGAATTTGGAGATCCACAGTTTGGTCCATAGCAAAGGCTAACCAAGAAAAAGTAGAGAAGTCTAAAATTTGTAATATCTGAAATGAAACAAGGGCCATCATCGTTGTTCTCATGAGTATTAAGAAGAATTTAAAGAAATAAAGGAACAACTCTATGCCCTCAAACTTGATAACCTAGGTGATATGTACCAATTCCTTGAAAAAGAAAGCAAATTATCAAAATGAACACAAAGAGGAATAATTTGGATAGACTTATATCCATTAAAGAAATTGACTCAGTAATTAATAACCTTCTAAAATGAAAATAATCAGGTCCAGATACCATCACTGGTGAATTCTGCTAAAAAATAGGGAGGATATGATACAAATTTTCTAAAATATTTTCCTAAAAAATTGAAAAAAAGAAACACTTCTTATCCTATGAGATCATATTTACCCTAATATGAAGACCATATGAAGACACTACAGGAGATAAAAATTACAGACAGATATTTCTCATGAATATAGATGCAAAAGCTCTCCACCAAATATTAGCAAATCCAACTGAACAGTGTATAAAAAGAAATATACAGCATTACCAAATGGTATTTATTTCAGCTTTTCCAAAGGTAGTTCAACATTGAAACATTAAGAAGGAGATAAGCAAACCACAATTGTGTGGGGGAATGAAAACAGAAAAGAGAATTTTTTCAATGGAAAATTGCCAAACATGCAAAATGGTGATTTGGATAGATTTGTCAAGTCTAATGAGAGTTCCAGTTGTTCCACATACTCACCAATACTTGGTATTATAGTCAGTCTTTCTCATTTTAGCTATTTTACTATATGTGTAGTGGACATAGTTTTAATTTGCATTTCCCTAATGACTGATAACTTGAGCATATTTTCTATGTTTATTTACTATTCATATATCTTTTTGGTTGATGTTTTTAAGATACTTTGTTCATTTTTAATTGTGTTTTTTAAAGATTGATTTTTGAAAGTTATGAATTCATGAAATAAATACTGTTATCAAATATATGCTTTGCAAATATGTTCTTCCAGTCTGTAGCTTGTCTTTTCTTTCCTTTAACTGTCCCTTTGAAAATGTAGAGGCTTTTAGTTTTGATGAAATCTAATTAAACAATTTATTCTTTCACTAACTGTGTTTTTGAAGACATGTCCAAGAAACTTTTGTGTAATCCAAGGTCAAAAAGGTTTTCTTCTATAAATGATATAGTTTTAAGTTTTGATGTCTTAAAATGTTTATGTCTATGATCAATTTTAAGATAATTTTTATATGTTACATGAAGAATGGATTACACATTTTTGCCTATAGGTATCTGATTATTTTAAAATTATTTGTTGAAAAGACTATTCTTTCTATTCTGAATTGTATTTGTACTATTGTCATAAATCAATTCTCCACATATGTTTCTCTCTTACTGGACTCTCTACTAAGCTCTATTGATTTATTTTTCCTATCTCTCAGCCATTACCACCTGCCTTCATTACTACAGTTTTATAAGTCTTGAAGTCAGGTAGTAACCTTGATTTCTTTTTACAGGTAGAAATCAATACATTCTCTTGTTCTTCTTATACAAATTTGTTTTGGCTATTCTGGGACTTTTATATTACTATATGAATTTTAAAGTCAGTTTCTAAATTTCTGAAAACACTTTCAATTTGTATTGAATATAAACATCAATTTAGGGAAAACTGTATCTTAAATTAATAGCCCATAAAAATCTCTCCATGTACCTCTCCTTTATATCTCTTCTTTTATTAAGTTTTCATTAATTTCTCTCATTATTGTTTTATAGTTTTTAATTTGCAGATCTTGCACATCTCTTTATATTTCAAATTTTAGTGTAAAGGGTGTTTTAACATTTCAATTTCTGATTAATCTTTAGTGATATATACAAATACACTTTATTTTATTATATTGATCTTGTATCTTGCGATATTGCTAAACTTGTGTAATAGTCTAGGAAGTATTTTTGTATATTCTGTTGAATTTTCAACATAGATTTTCACATCATCTGCTAAAAAAGACAGTTTCACTTTTTCTTTTCCAATCCTAATACTGTTTTTATCTTTTTCCTGCCTATGTATGCTGACTAAAACATCTAGTTGAATAGATGTGATGCTAGCAGGCATCATTGCCTTCTTCCCAAACTTAGAAATAAAAAGTGTAATTTATCACCATTAAGAATAATGTTGGCTATAGCATATTTATAGAATTTCTTCATCAAGTTGAGGATTTTCCCTTTTTGATGTACATTTATCAGAAATGGATGTTGGATTTTGTCTAAGTTTTTCTTCCTCAGTATGTTGAGATGACATACTTTTGTTTCTATTGTTAATATGGTTAATTACATTAATTGATTTTTAAATTTTAAATCAACTTTGCATTCCTATGGTAAACTCCACTTGGCATGTCTTATCTTTTTTATATATTGTTATATCCAATTTTCTAAATTTTTATTTAAAATGTTTGCATCTATATTAATGAAGAATATAAGTTAGTGTGCTTCATTGTCTTGTACATAACACATTTGTCTGAATTTGGTATCAGTGCACTGTTGCCTTCATAGAATGAGTTATGGAGTGTTCTCTGCTTTTCGATTTTCTGGAAGACATTGTGTGGAATCGATATTATTGCTCTCTTAAACATTAGTAGAACTCACTCACACAGTCATCTGGCCTGGAATTTTCTTTCTTGGTAGGTTTTTAACTATAGATTTAATTTCCTTAATAGCTATAAAACTATTCATGATATCTATTTATTCTTGAGTGAACTTTCATAGTTTGTATCTTTCAAGGAACATTTCCATTTCATCAAAGCTAACAAATTTAAAGCCATGGAGTTATTCAGAATATTTCCTTATTATCCTATAAACATCTGTAGAATGTGTACTGGTATCGCCTATTGTCTTTCTGCTATGGATAATTTGTTTCATCTTCCTTTCTGATAAGTTTGGCTAGAACTTTATCAATTTTGATTTAATCAAAGAAATCATTTTTAGTTTCATTGATTTTCTATGCTTTTTATTTTTCCATTTTATGGATTTCCACTTCGAATTATTTTATTAATTCTCATTGCTTTTAGTCTATTTTGCTGATCTTTTTCCTATTTCTTAAGTTGAGTTTATTGATTTGAGGACCTTATGATAAGTATTTAGTGCTAAAAATTCCCTCCATGTACTGCTTTAGTGGAAAATGACATATTATCATATTCTGTGTTTTTCTCATCATCAGTTCAAAATACTAATTTTCTGTCTATTTCTTCTGCAACCCATAGGTTATTTAAAATTAATTTATTTAATTTCCAAACACTGAGGATTTTTCAGATATCTTTTACTAATCAATCTCTAATTTAATTCCATTGAGAGTGGAGAACAGTCGTTCTAAACTTGAATCTTTTTAAACATCTCAAAACTTATTTTATGGTTCAGGATATGGTCTATCTTACTAAAAATGTTTCAGGTACAATTAAAAAGAATGTATGTTCTGCTGTTGTTGGGTGGAGTGGTCAAATAAGCATGAATTATGTCAAGTTGGTCAAATGTTTTCTTAACTATTCTATAATTTACTGATTCTCTGTCTATTAATACAATTTTTATTAATATTTTAAAATGGTATATTGGGATATCTGGCTATAATGGTGGACTTGTTTGTTTCTCCTTGGAGTTCTATCAATTTTTTTCTTTATGCATTTTGAAGCTCAATTATTAAGGGAATAAACATTTGGTAATATTATGTACTTGCAATGAGTTGATGAATGTACTTTCTTTGACACTAGCTATTAAGTTTGGTGTTAGCATGTTCTATGTTTTTCTATCATTTTACTTTAAACCCATTTGTGTCTTTATAAAGTGTTACATATAGTTACATATCATATTATAACTTATGATTTTATCCAATCTGAAAATCTCTCCTAATTGGAGTGTTTATACTACAGTAATTTAATATGACTATTGATATAGTTAGATTTTATTCTGTTAACTTACTGGGTTTTTTGTTTTGTTTTGTTCTGTTTTTTTTTTTTTTTTTTAATCTCTCCCATCTGTTCTTTCTTCCTTTTTTCTACTTTTTTTCCCTTTGGGGGAATTTTTTTAATGATTCAATTTTATTTTCTTTGTTGTCTTATTAACTTTTTCTGGTTTTGTTATTTTAGTAATTGTTTTAGGATTTAGTGTTAACATCTTTAACGGTCACTCCTCAAGTAATACTATATCACTTCATGTATAGCATACAAAACTTTGAAAAAGTTTAGTGTTAGAGTAACTATATGTCTTAGTAAGATTAGACTGCTTAACAAAATGCCATAGACTGGTTAGCTTATAAATCACACAAATTTATTTCTTACACTTATGAAGGCTGAGAAGTCCAAGATCAAGTCACTGGCAGATTCAGAGTCTGGTGAGTACCCATTTCATTGTGGTGCTTTCTAGCTGTGTCCCCTCATGGCTCGAGGGGCAAGACTGCTTTTTAATAAGGACACTATTCCACTCATGAGGTTCTGCCTTCATGACCTAGCCACCTCCCTAAAGGTGACTGACTCAAACCATCACCTTGGTGATTAGGTTTCAATATAAAATTTGGGGTAGACACACACTACATAACTGTAGACTTTTTTTTTTTTTTTTTGGAGGATTGGTGAAGAGTTTTGGAGTAATGAAAAAAGATAGGTAGAACTTTGCTAACTGCCATTAGATTTGTTATATTTTTTCCCTTTTTTAGAACCAGGAGCAAATCACCAACATCTTATTAACTTGGTTCTTTTGGAGCAAAAATTCTGAAAGTAGATTAAATGCCTCCAAAATGCAAGAAACTTTCTAGAAATTACTACATTTGAATTATAGAGAATTTTACTGATAACATCTCAAATTTTTAAGGAAAGTGAGATGTTATTTTACATGTAAGATGTAAATATTCATCTCTTAAAAAAAGTTTTTTGGATCCAAATTGATTTTTAACACTCTGATTGCTTTATTCTGATCTTAGGGATTCTTAGTAAAGATTCTCAGTCAAGATTTCAAGATCTTCAGTAAAGAGGTTCTAAGAACAAATCTTTTAATTTTTTTTAACTGTTTTCAAAACTTATATGGTTATATTGCTATATATCTTCTGTTTTTCTTATCTAGATTTCTCATTGATCCTTCTCTACCCTGATCTCTGCCTTCAGAGGCTGACCTGTATGAATTGTAGTAATAGGTTTCCCAGCCACTAACTTTCCTATGGGTTTTTGACTGAATTCTAATAAGGGGAAAGGAAAAGATTCAGGTATTAGTTTTCTCAGTTCCAACTCTAATTGGTTACCTCATCTGGTTTTGTCCCCAATTGAGCATCCCATCTCCTCTCAACAAGGTTTTCCACACATGACTCTTTTCTTCCATGTTCAGGATAGAGTCCCCTCCTTTTGTCTCTTTATCTTATATCAGTAACAGTTCACAGCCCTGGGTTACTGAATTATCTCTTTGGCTTCTTTATAATCTGTCCATAGTTTAGTATAGTTGAGTTATCCTGGACATATTCTTACTGATGGATTTTGTTTAAATTTCTTTTTCAGAATAACTATTAATATCTGTTAGAACCCTACTATTGTGAGGACCCTCATTTAGGAAATTGGAGTGCTTTAAAGAGCCGTGGAATATTACTCAGTGGACGTGGTATTCAGTTACAATTTTAATAAAAAATTGGATTTGACACTTCATTGAATCACTTGACTTTTCTAGATTTAATTTTAAGATTTGTACAATGAAGTCATCATATTAGGTGATTCCTAAGGTTCTTTTCACTTTTCACTCTAACACTGTGAGATACCATTTTCTTAGTCACGATATAGGATACTCATTCTATCAAAGCATTTATAAATTTTCAATTTCTTATTTTTTCAATTTGCATAATTTTAGTTATGGCTGAGATAGAAGACTCAGAAAACCAAAGTCACCCCTTTATTTTAACTAATGAAATAAAAAAGGTTAACTGTTTTTCTAAAAAAAAGCAACATTGATTATATATATTCATATATGTTATATATAAAATTCGAAGTGTATATAATCAACTGGGTAGATATAAGAGTTTACATATATGCTATCATTAATTTTAGTTAATTGATTTTATATGTTTATGTTTCAAGAAGCTCAGCTAGAGATGAAATTGGTATTAAAAATTCAGAAAATAAATACATACATACACACACAGATATATATATACACACACACAGACACACACACACATCTTAACAAGGAATAACCAATAACTAAACCAATTACACTTGATTTCTCTCGTCCTAATTATGCAGAACATGTCCGGGTACCTTATTGACATCAGCTAATAATTACTTTGGGATGTTTATTTAACTGATTATATGTATTCCTATGTGTTCCACTTAAGTTTTTTTTGTGAGAATATTTGCTATCTTTGGGATTATTATTTAACAGCAGTAGAGTATTAAAGGCGATGATTGGAGTCCTCTTAGTTTGCTTGCAGTTAAGTCTAGGTTCCTTAAAGCTCTCTGTGGTTTATATATTACTTAAGTTTTCTCAAGGCCACAAAATACTTTGGAATTATTCATTTTAAACCAGAGGCAAGAAAGTTGGTAGTAAAGTGGATGATTAAACAAGGAGAACTATTTAGTAAAAGGACTATGATAAAGTCATAGAATCTTTACCAATGCTGCTTCCTATAACTGACAAATTGCTTTTGAATTATTATTTAAATTACACCATTCTTAAATATAGTCACGTATACCTATTAAACACCATCTGGAAGTTTTTTGGGGAAAAGTAACTACCAATCTTCTTTATATTTTTAATTAGCATTTAGTCTGAGTTATACTTATGACTTCATTTGAATTAAATATTTATAGATCATAGCTATTGCTGAATATTTACAGCATTGGACATCATTAATTGGATTTCAAAGGGAAAGGACAAAATTGTCTGCCCTTTCTTTGACATTGACACAACTTTAACAGTGCTTTATGGTGCATGATATTAACTATTTTTCTTGTTTTTATAATAAATCCCAAAGTCACATTTGATCTTTGAATATTTTTCTGTTACCTTGTTTTGCCAAATCTTTTTTTATAAATACTCTTTAACAGTATTACTTGAGGGTCAGCATACTATAGAGAATGAAACCACATACTCAGGAGCCAGCTTCCTGGGTTCTATCCCAGGTCCACACCAGTGAAGAGGTACTTAGTGAATATCTCTATATTTCAATTTCCTTATCTGTAAAATGAGAATAATAGGTTTATTATTAATAATAGAAATATATACACACGTATACATACATAAATAAGCCCATAACTCTGGGACATAATAGTAAATGGTACACAGGCATTTGTTTTTAATGATTCCTTCTCCTTTTTCATTCAATTATTCTCATTTCCTTTTGACTATGCCTTTTTAAATTATTTACTTAACCTTCTTTATTTTTACCTACATCCTTTAACTCCCAATTTCACATAAGTTTCTATTAGTAAAATTATTTTTAATTCTGTTTAGCTATAAATTTTTCTTTTCTAAAATGTATTTTTTTCCTTCAGACTAAAACATAAGAGCATTCCATAAAATCTAACATGTCTAAAAATAAAAAATGCTAACTATGGTTAGCTATCATTTATTTATATGCTATATCAATTTGTCCTTATTCTGTCCAATCCAAATATCAGGATATAGGCAAATTATTAGTGCACATGTCTGTGAGGGCAAATGGTTTAGCATTCATCATTTTCATGATTTTTGTCTCAATATTTTCAATTTTTTTCTTACTGTGAGAAGACTTTTAGAATTCAAATTTTCTTGGTTACTAGTTCTGATGAACTAGTACACAAGGTAAACAAGAATGTGACCAGTAAACCATTAAGTACCTGTGCTCATGGTATTTAGTCTTAGTCCACATATTTCTTGGTATTTAGATATTCATCCTCATCTTTTTGAATACAGTGTTTATAATGGAAGTAATAAATGTAGTTTGTGAAATATAAGGATACATCCTTTTTCTTTTGCATTTGCCATAAACTTTAGCTATCTATATGTAAATATATAGCATTTCATAACTTATCTGTACAAATTAGTAACTTCAAGTGGGTTTTTAAAAATTTCCAGTCCATAGCAATATTTTGTTCCATGGAAACCCATGCAGTGATTGGTATGAGTGCTGTGGATATCAATAACCTGAGGAAATACTGTCTTGAGTTTGTTTGGATATCATGTTTATTTTTTATTTTTTTTATTTTGGTAAAATATACAAAAGAATTTTTACCATTTTAAACATGTGTAAGTATATAATTCAATGGATTAAAAATATTCCCAATGCTGTGTACCCATCACCACTATACTCAAAACGTTTTTTCATCCCAAACATGACCTTGTACCTATTAAACAACAATCTCTTCCTTCCTTCTCCTTGCAGCCCCTGCTAGCCTCTATTCTGTTTTCGGTCTCTATGATTTTGCCTATTCTAGGTACTTCATATAAGTGGAATCATACAGTATCTATCCCTCTGGCTTATTTAACTAAGCATAATGTTTTCAGGATCCATCCATGTCATAGCATATATCAACATTTCATTTCTGTTTACAATTAATATTCTATTATATATATATAATATATTTTTTATTTCAAAATATTACCAGGTACAAATGTTTTGGTTACATGGACTGCTTTTTGTAAAGCTTGAGTCAGGACTATAAGTGTGCCTATCATCCAGATATTGTTCATTGTACCTGTTAGGTAGGTTTTCGCCCATGCTCTCCTCTCCCCTCCCCACTGCTTGATGTCCAGAGTTTTACTCCCTCTGTGCACATGTGCGCTCATCAGTTAGTTCCAATTTAATAGTGAGTACATGTGGTATTTGTTTTCCCATTCTTTAGATATTTCACTTAGTGTTGCATACTTGCTCTGAGATACTGTATCCATAAGACCAAGGTAATTTTCAAAGATATTTAGATTATCTTGGTGATCTTCAGAAATCACTTGAATCTATCAAAACAATGTCTCCTTTTCCTCTTAAAAAGTTTGTGAGCTTGTAATGCTTTTAGCTCAGTCTTGTGTTTCTGGATGCCAGAGTTTCTTCTCAGAAGGGAATATTGTCACTCTCATATTTTGCTCAGGTAGTCCTGTGTCTGCTCTCATTGCTCAGTAATTCAATTAATCCTAATTGCTCTCATCTTTATTATGACCTTCTCTCATGGGAAGTTTCCTTTTATAATAATATATTTGATGATTTAAAGTTTTTTCATTGGCTCAGTACTAGGACCAATTTAAGGTATTTTATTGAAATGTAAATTTCATACTTTTGAAATTTTATGTACCTGAATATATATGATTAATTAAAAGGTATGTGTGGGAGAGGGAGAGACATCAGGACAATTATAGTATCTTCTTTTCTAAAACCACTTTAAGCAGACAGGACTTTCTACATGTGCAAATATACTCTCATATTGATTTTTTTAAAAAAGAACTCAAGATAAATGGAAACTGGGAGGACAAAAGTCTTTAGCACCATTGTTCAAGGCACAAATAAGAATCCATTCTACTTCCTTTTAATCCACCCTTTTTGTTACTCTCTGTGGGTCCACAACCAAGAAGATAGGATAGGGTATTTGCATGAAACTCAAAAGTTAGCTTCAGATAGCTCAGTTTCATTTCTAAGGATCTGCAGATCACTTGAAAATTAAAACACTACTCGTACCTGATGCAATAATTTCGGGGAAGAAAAGATACTTTGTGAAGATTCCAGACAATACACATAAATCATAAGCCTGTTGGAAAGCTCTGTGGGACTCTTCTTCCTAAATGTATAAGATATTAACATACCAGTCATTTTAAAGATTCATAGAGAATGAAAGACTTACCAGATATTTTTTGACATATGGGATTTAGGGAAATGGGGGTGAAAATGTGTAGAAGGGACTGAAAGCATGTGAATTACTTGATGGTATCATAGCACTAAAAGGAAGAGAAGATAAAGGGTGAAAAAGGAGGACTTAGAAAGAACCTACAACATAAGTAAAAGGAAACAAGAATATCTTTAATTTTTCTTCTCTTTTTTTGCAAGAGCCCTGGTTAGAGGGCTTCTTTTCTTACTAGTAGCACCTATCCCTGAATGCAATAATGAATTCACAGACCAAGAGTAGGCCTAGACTCACACAAATGAGTAACTCTTTTATTAATGTAGGAAAGTGGAAAACTTACCACAGTGTTTAAGCTGTAAATTCCCATGTGTCTCTTTTCATTTTCATTGTCTACCTATCACAGTGAATTATTGGGTAAAAAGCATGCTTTATTAAAAAAAAATACACTAAAATGGTTTCGGATAGTGCTCATGACTCTCCTTATTGGAGATAAGAGAACAAATGCACACTTTAAGAGTTCCATAGAAATTACAGGTTCCACAGCAAAAATAGTACTCCTAATACTATGTGTTATTATTCATTGCTATTTTTCCTTAAAATGTTGAGAGTGATAGTTGTTATTAACAGGTAAGTTGATTATGAAAATTTTATTTCATTTAATTGAAAGACCTCCTACAGTTTTTTTGTTTGTTTGTTTCTGTTTTTTTTTTTTTTTTTGAGACAGTCTCACTTTGTTGCTCAGGGTAGAGTGAGTGCTGTGGCATCAGCCTAGATCACAGCAACCTCAAACTCTTGGGCTCAAGCAATCCTACTGCCTCAGCTTCCCAAGTAGCTGGGACTACAGGCATGTGCCACCATGCCCGGCTAATTTTTTGTATTTATATTAGTTGGCCAATTAATTTCTTTCTATTTATAGTAGAGATGGGGTCTCACTCTTGCTCAGGCTGGTTTAGAACTCCTGACTTCGCAAGCAATCCGCCTGCCTCGGCCTCCCAGAGTGCTAGCATTACAGGTGTGAGCCACCGTGCCCGGCCTCATCCTACAGTTTTTGAAAGAATAAGAACATCTTATTCTTTCAAAGAATTTTTTTGTTGTTGTTGTTATAAGATAGAAACCCAAAACATGAAATAAACCATATTATGTGTAATTTACACCTGAGCTTTGGGTACATTTTCATTTTCCTATTCACTTTATATTTGAGTTGTCTATGTGCCTCATGCTTCTTGAATGTAAAATCATTTCCTACAGAAAGAAATTATGGCAAAATGAAGTTATACCAAAATGAAGAATTAAGCAAGTAGTTCTAATCACCCATCAAAGAAATAATTTTGTTAATTGTGAAAGGGGAAAAATGACTACATTAATTTGCATAGATTGAAACAATTTATAAATAGCAATCCTTAACTAACCTTACCCGTAAAATAATTTTCTTCCCACATCACAATTTTTTTTGGTACACTCAATTTACAAATAAAAATAACTAAAAAGTATATCATTTTAGTTAGTTAGTTTAAAGGGCAAATAGGAATTAATAATGGAAACTGAACTATAAGTTTCGTGAAGCAGGGGACTTGGTCTCATTTACCATTTTATTCCCAGTGCCCAAAGCAGTGCCTAGCTGAGAATAGTTGAAAAATAATTATTAATATATTAATAAACTGTTATCATTTAAACTTATCAGTTCCATATCATATTGGAATTTTTTGGGGGGAATAAAGAGATACTTCTATACATAACAAAATTTATACTTGAAGAGACAAAAATGAATCATTTCATTTAGTTGTTAAAATTATATCTAAATTATTACACCATTGATTAAACTGTGATTTAATATCTGAACAAATTAAATAATGGTCTTCTAGGGGCAACTTAAAATGTTAATTTTATCTGTTCATTCATTTATTGGAAGTGATATATTTGTAATCACCTGATTATTTAAAAAGTGGCTTGCTTAGAATGGATCTTGTTTCCGAAACCCACGAAAACTTTTTAAAAACTTAAATATAGCAGTAGGATTTTGTTACAATTCTCATACTATTTTTTTCATATTAATAAATTTAAAAATAGTAATGTTTTCTACTTCTCATATATTTACTAAATATATGAGGAGAAATTCCTGTTTCTCAGTTTTCCTTATCTTGCTTTCCCAAAATTATCAATCTATTTTTCCTAAATTTTCCTACAAAATAGTCATGTAATCATTGGGTATGAGGTAGTTATTGATTGGCACACTGAATAAAATAGATCTTGCTTTTTTATACTTCTATAGTTACATTAAGTTTTATTCACTTTAATAAAGCATGTTACTCATTACCATTTGGTTTATTTTTACCCTCAAATGCTAGAGTCATTTAACTTAGATCATTAAAATTGATATTGAAAAAGCCTTTTACATTTTTAATTATTTCTTATTTCTCTCAAGGTAAACAATTTTTCAGTATGATAAAATTATACATAATTCAAAAATTCTAAATTTATCTTAAAAGAAATGGGATTTGTGTTTCTTTAAGGTAAATTTTCATGATTATCCTCAAGATATTTTTGTTTTTCAGAATGTTGCCTAAACTCTTTTTTTTCTTAATGCAAATAAGCTATTTCCTTTCAGGAGCTATGTAGATATTTTTGCTAACCCATCTGGTTTAGAAGCCGCAGCTTGAATTTTAATGAGGCAATATTATTTACTGTACTTGTTCATGCAAATTTTTCAATGTTTGCACTGTCTTGGTAGTTCTCTGTGTGAATGGGTCAAATTGCCTTTGTCTTTCTGGTGATCTTGGAAATAAGTGTTGGCACTGGATAAGGTAGTGGTCAGGCTCATGAGAGCTTAATATTTACAAATTCAAAGTGATGTACCCTAGATTTTAAACAGAAAAGCCAGATTCATTCGGTCACCATGATACCTCTAGAAATAGTAAGATGAGCTTCCTCTGGAGTCTGTTATTTCAGAGTCCTGGGACATCTAAAACATCTAAATTTTAGATTTAAGGAAGGAAAAAAAATCATTAAATAGCACATTTATGGGCTTTACAGAGTTAATTCAAACAAATAGTGACAGAATAGGAATTGCATTAAACAATAATTATGTTATGAAATATCTTTACTTGGTAATCATGAGCTGAATTCACCTCTTTGTAGGACTGTCTTAAAGAGTTTTTGGTTATATCAGGTCATATTAGCAGAAAATTATAGTGCAAATATTTACGATCTATATTTTCTTGAAGTTTAAGAATTGGGATAATACTTTCTAACATTTTTCTTACATGCCTAAATATTCTATCTCCTAGAAAAGGGCTCATTTAGTGTTTTAATATTGATGCTGTTTCCATTCAGTTAATTTTTTGTTTTATTTGAGAGGTAGAATGGTTTGGCTTTGACTAGCGTTGTCAAGAGAGGAAAGTTTTAGATGGGTGCTCACAGTTTCTGTTTTTCTTAGGGACTTCCCTTCTGCAAATGAATAATCACACAAAGTTTAAATCATTAAAATATCGAAGTAAATTTACAGAATGATATAGATTTTCAGAGTTTTTAATTAAAGTTCACAGAACTTTAGAAAATTGAGAAATGCCCTCTCTTGACACTTTGTCTACTGTGTTATTTGGCTTTCTGACATAAATACGTGTTTAATTAGTTATTATTAGTATGCAATAGCCTTGAGAGAACTGGAGTGAATGTCCTCTGTTTGTGAGGCACTTTGGCACTTTTCACAGGAAGTGAAATGAAGGGTTATTGACCAAAGGGCTCTGGCCTCTTCTAAAACATCTCACCTCCCATGATATATCCCAGGACATCACTGGTTTCTGGAAACACTGAGATCAGAGACAGCAGAAATCACTTTTCCCATTCCTAGGAGTTTGCAGCTCTCTGAAACACCATGGATATTTTGTCTTGTTTCCCATATGTAATGTATTCAGCCCTAAGTGAATATCTTAAATCAAAGATGGGCAAAAAGTTGACACTGAGAAGCTGAACGTAAAAGCTAGTGAGTAAACCAGTGGAGCAAGCAGAGTTTTCTATTTGGATTTCTTTTGGTCTCTGACAGCTGTTTGCTTACAAAGGTGTTGGTGCTCTCCCAACACACCCACAGATACCCAAACAGACTTCTAAACTAAAGGTGAAACCCATACGTTTTTTCTAGTTAGGAAAGTGTCTTCACTGTAGCTTTCTCAACATATTTGGGAAAAAATATTTCAAGTACGATTATGTAGTTAAAGGACTACAGAAACAAAAACTGATGAGTTCGCTTTAATGAGCTCCTTGGTTCCAAACACTTATAATAAACCGTATTTCATAACATAAGAGTTAAGAGTCTAGAAACATTTTTTATAGAGTCCTGCAGTATTTTTTGAAATTGAGGCTGCTCTTTGTGGCATGCAATGTAAAGGTTGTATTTTGGATCAATAATATTTTACCAACAAGAAAGGGCTTACATAGTAAACTGTTCCTATGGGGAAATACTATTTTAGGGTTTTAAATTACTGCTTCATTTTACCTTCCCCCTCCCAGTAGAATTCTCTTTGGTTGTGACTTGGGATTTTCCTGCTAGTGTATTTAAAACCTGACAATTAGAGTTCTGGCTCATGACTCAGCAGGTTTTTACAAGGTATAGGTCAAAGGATACACACAGAGACGTGCATAATGAGAACTCACCCTCATGTACACTAGTGGGGCAACTCCTTTCTCCTTCTCTGCCAACGTCACAGAAAACAAGTTTCTGTTCTTTAAGTTGTTTGAACCAAATTGTGTTTTGGAGTGGGCAGAATAATTAGGAGTCAAACAGAAGCACACCCATCTAAGAAATTTTTCCTGAAATCTATTCAGGGTCAGTTCATTCTCAGATTCAACCTTATAGGGATATAAATGTATTGGTAATGACATATTTTTGTCACTAATTAATACCATTTCCTCAATCTAGGTGGCAAGTTCTTGAACATTTGTTATATTAAACTTTGTATATTTTCTACCTTTTTAATGTGTTTTCTAATTTCATTAAAAAACACAAAATAAAAAAATGACATACAGCTTAAACATATACTATAAGGCAAGAAGCTTTATTTCAAATTTCTAATCATGATCACTGGAGAGGACTTGTCCAAAACCTTTCTTGTTCTTATTAGCAACTACCAGGCAGCATATAGAGTCAGTTTCCTATGAAACTTTTAGTAGAAAGTTTCACTTTTGTGCAGATGCAAGTCACTTTATTGGGAAATAAAATTGTGATTGGGTCCCCAATCTTTTTATGAAATGTACTTTCTCATTAAAGGAAAAAGTCAGTCAAGGGAAGACTTTACTGTTCATTAGTGAAAATATATATTAGGGAAAATTGATAATTTACTTTTGAATCAATAGGAAGGAACTTTAAATTCTCATGTGACTATAAATATATGTGGGGATGCATGAGATTTTGTTTGAGAATTTGCTTGTTATTATTGCTCAGGTTCTAGGCAGGTGAACATGAGTTACTGGTTCTTTTCCACTTAAGTGTACACATTATAGAGCAGAAGATGAGACGCTTTGCTGAAAGAAGAGGAGGCTCAAAAGACAACAGTGAATAGACAATATTAGAATGTATCAAATATTTCACAGATATTTACTTCATAAGCCTATACAGATAGCCTGTGTGATCTAAAACTTTTTTTAATTAAAACGTTTTTAAATTAAGAAATCAATTAGACCATAATCCGAATAATTCAAACTTAGAATATATTATTTACAATACAAATGAAATTAAGCATCTTCTCTTCTGGCTATAACATCTAGCGCATCAGGCACAAAATAGATATTTAATGATTTTTTTTGTTTTTTGGGTTTTTTTGTTATTGTTGATTGACTAGAGTTCAGTTTTGTTTATCTTGAGGATATATACCTCATCCTGAATTCTGATTGCATAGATATTTATTCATAGTATGAATCATTATAGGAAGATGCAGTAAAAGAAAATGCTGATTTATTCTTTGCACTGTTAAGCAAGTCAAGCAACTCTCTTAGCCTCAGTTTCTTATATTTAAAATAACTTCTGCTAAATTTTTCTCTGGAAAACCCGAAATTTCTTGATAATTTTCACCTTTTCAATCAATAATAAAAGTCTATTTTATCTCATCTTAAAAGTGAGGAAAGAGAAGAATCACTAGAAAAATGTTAGTAGTAATAAGAACGGTACATAAGGTATTATATACATTTAATAACTTGACAATAGGTAGGAGTTTTTGAGTTATAATTCCATTTTATTAAATTAAAACAAAGGATAGGCAGCAGCCACAAATGGAGTGCTGGTATAATTTTTGAGCAATGGGAAACAAATTTATGAGATTTCTATTTATTTCACTTGCCACATAAATTAGATAAAAGTTACCACATTATTATTTTTCAGTGAAGAGTCACTGACTGAACTATGCTTCTATTTTACAAAAGACCATGTCCAAAATTTAATTTAGCATACACTTTGCCTTACAAAACTCTGTGAGTATCCAGTTTACACAAACAACGCCTTTTCCTGGAGAAAAAGTAGTTTACAAAAAGACCGAAAACTAACCCAGAAGTAGATGGTTTTCAAAGACGTTGCATCAAGAATGGCTGAGTACATACGTGATATTTGTGAAATTTTAAAATCAATACAAGAATTCTTGCAGAATTACAGGTAGGGCCATTTTGTTAACTTCCCGAGAGAACAAAGAAGATTCTTTGTTTTAGACACCCCACAACACCGTTGATATAAAATGTCATTACCACTAATTGGAATAAATTCTTACCTTCCCCGTTGTAAGTCAGCGCTGCTCAAGATTTCCTTCTGATAATGTGGCAAGAGTAGCCTCACTTTCATCTATTAATGTCATCTCTTGTGTGCCTGCAAAATTTGCCAGAACTGATTAGAGCAGATATTAAATGATAATTGGACATTTAGTGCTCGTCAAACAGAAAGTGACAGATGGGGCACTAATTAAATTATAGTTCTGACATTATTCACAATGGTTTATGACTCTTCAGTGATGACCTTCATGCATGTCTTCTCCCTATTTTTTTTTCCTTTGGTGGAGGAAGATTGGTAGAAAGAAAAACTATCTTTTAAAAACACTGAGCACAATCCAGAGATGTTTAAAAGGTCTAATTTTAAAGCTATCTATCAAGATACAATGTTAATTTATAGTGAAATGAATAATCATAAAGCAAAAGAAAAACTTACCATGAAGCTAATAAAGTGGGAAGAAAATAACTAGGCAATCCTAAAGAATACACTAAGATAGATCACAACGAGCATATTTCTGAAAAGAGTAAAGACCTTTGTTCTGATTTGAATAAAAAATATAATTCTGATATCAGAAATGAGGATGCAGTGCTTTTTGATAATGCCTTTTTTGTGTGTTAACTGAAGCTTGCATTACTAGTTATCTCCACCAGCTAAATGAAGAACCTTGTTGAAATGAAAGGAGGTGGGGGGAGGGATTAAAAGAAATTCTAAGCCACAGTTGCTGAACCAGAACTGCATTTTCCTTTTCAATTAAAAGAGAAAACACAGTGTTGATTACTTTCTAACTTTAGTTTCTTTAATTTTACTCTAGTGTTTAGTAGTTGTCTAAAAAAAAGAACAAAAAAAACTAAGAGTAAAATTTTCAAAGACTTTGATGCTTAGTTTTAGGTTCCCATAGTGAGCACTCCTCTGTCTAGTGATTAGCCAGTTTAAATTAAAAATAAATCATTTTATGTCATGTCTCTTTCCTATAATTTTCTAGGCATACTTTTGGCTGGCATATATGCACAGCTTTAGTGACCATTAATGAAGAGACTTAAGTCTGATGAATCATTAGAATTAAATTCCTCCCCTTCCCCTACTATAAAATGAGTAAAATAGGAGGGAAGATGATTTGTTTTGACTGATGTAATCTCTTCAATATGTAAATGTATAGAAAAGATAATAAATAAAGCTTTAATTTGTTTAGAATATTTTGCCTAAATATATTTTGTAGTTTAGATGTTATAACCAACTAGCACTTTCATAAAGGATTAAATGGAGTGGACATAGACATGGGATTCTAGTTCTGCTTGGCTATCCCTATACATTTCAAGAATTAACCCAACAAATCCACATACATTCACTTAATACAACTAAACAGTAATGTTTAGAAATTTTTCTGATTAATAGCAGGCTATTCATCTATTCAAAACTTTTATAATATTTCTTGATTTCATGTTTGTTGTTCAATGGTAAAAGGCTAAATATGACAGCTGCAGTTTGGGGTGTTGCAATTGTTTGTGTATGTTTATATAGGTCTTCTTATTAAGCATTCTTTTGCTGCTATTTCTGTATATCTTGCTAAATATAAAAGCAACATTATGTCCTTTGCTCTCCTATTCTATTAATTCCCTCTCTCTCTCTCTCTCTCTCTGTATTTATTATTGCATAGCATCATCTGCTGCTTAATGACAGGGATATATGTTCTGACAAATTTGTTCTTACATCATTTCTTTGTTGTGCAAACATCACAGAGTGTACTTACACAAACCTAGGTACTATAGCCTATTACACACCTGGGCTATATGGTACAGTCTATGCTCCTAAGCTACAAATATGTATGAATACTGTAGGCAATTCTTAACAAAATGGTAAGTATTCATATATATAAATATATTTAAACATTAAAAAGTACAGTAAAAATATGGTGTAAAAGATAAAAAATGATATACCTGGATACAACACTTACCATACATGGAGCTTGCAGGACTGAGAACTGCTCTGGGTGAGTCAGTGAGTGAGTGGTAAGTAAATGTGAAGGCCTAGAACATTACTGTACACTGCTGTAGACTTTATAAACACCGTATGCTTTGGCTACACAAAATTTATAAAAAAATATTTTTCTTTCTTCAACAATACATTACCTTATCTGTAGTAACTTTGTAATATACTTTATAAACATTTAAATTTTCTACCTTTTGGACTACTTTTTAATAATACGTAGCTTAAAACATAAACACATTGAATAGTTGTACAAAAATATTTTCTTTCATAATATCCTCATTCTATAAGGTATTTTCTATTTTTTAGCTTACTAATATTGGAATTTATTAATCAAAGTAAAACACATGTGTATAACATGCCACAGTAATCATTATAAATGAGGTTTCAAAACAGATGAGTATTTATTCTGTAGGTTAAATTATAAGCTGTAAAATCTTACTTCATAGATGAACATCCTGTAGGTCTTATAATATATGGAGAAGCCTATTTTTTTAGCTAATTTTACACTGAATTCAGATTAATCATCACAATAGTATTAGCTTCTTTCATTCATTCAATAAATATTTACTAAGCATAAGCACATACTATGTACCAAACACTGTTCTATATTTCAGATCAATTGTCTTCTAAAATAAGTATTTTTACCTAAATTAATTTATGAAATAAACTATATGATTTTGTTTTTCTCATATTTAAATTTTTTCTTTATAAACTTTTTGAATGAAACCTCAAAAGCACAGATAACAAAAGCAAAATAGACAAATGGAATTATATCAAAGTAAAAATCTTCAGCACAGCAACAATAAACAAACAAAATAATCAACAGAGTGAAGAGATCCCCTAGAGAATGGAAGAAAGTATTTGCAAACTATGCATCTGTCAGGGGTTTAATATCCGGAATATAAGGAACTCAAATAACTCAATAGCCAAAAAACAAACAAACAAAAAAACACCAAAAACCCAAAGAAGCCATTTGAAAAATGAGCAAAATATCTGAATAGGCATTTCTCAAAAGAAGACAAATGGCTAACAGGTATATGAAAAAATGCTCAACACTGTTAGTCGTCAGAGAAATGCAGATCAAGACTACAATGAAATATCATCTCACCTGGGTTAAATAGCTTTTATCAAAATGACAGGCAAAGAAAAAGGCTGGTGAGGATGTGGAGAAAGGAAACCCTCATACACTATTGGTGAGAATACAAATTAGTGCAAGCACTAGGTAAAACAGTGTGTAGGCACCTTATAAAACCAAAAATCTCCCTGCTGGATGTATATCTAAAAGAGGAGAATTCAGTTTATCAAAAACATATCAGGCTCATGGATCAGCAGAATCAACATTGTTAAAATGTCTATACTACCCAAAGTGATTTATAAATACTATGCAATCCCCATTAAAATACCAACGTTGTTTTTTGCAGATTTAGAAAAAATAATTCTATGCTTTGTATGGAACCAGAAAAGACCTCAAATAGCCAAAGCAGCCTTAAGCAAAAAGAATAAATTGTGAGGCATCACTTTACCAGATTTCAAGCTATAGTACAAGGCTATAGTAACCAAAACAGCATTTCATTGGCACAAGAACAGAGAACTAGACCAATGGGTCAGAGAAGAGAACCCAGCTATAAAACCATCATCATATTGCCATCTGGTCTTTGGCAAAGGCAGACAAGAACATACACTGGGGAAAAGAATTCCTATTCAATAAAAGGTGATGGGAAAATAGAATAGCCAAATGTTAGGAGCCTGAAACAGGATCTGCACCTTTCAGCACTCACAAAAAATAATTCATGATAGATAATAGACTTAAACCTAAAGCATGAAACTATAAGAGTTCTAGAAGAAGAGATCAGAAAAACTCTTAAAGATATTGGTCTAGGCAAAGAATTTATGAAGAAAACCCCAAAGGCAATCACAGCAACAAAAATAAATAAATAAATGGGACCTGAGCAAAGACCTGAAAGTACCTGAGTTAATTGTATTAAGCAAATTTACTGAACACTATTAATTTCTCTTTAGTGATTTATGTTTATCTCTTCCTCATAATGTTAGCACTAAAGTTCTATAATTATACTTTTGTCTACTAAAGATGGATAGATAGACAAGTAGGTAGGTAGACAGATAGATGCATAGATGACAGACACTGGTTATGAAGAAAATATAAAAGTAGTAAATCACATCTAGAGTATCTGAATCCAATGTGTAAATGAATTCAAGTACACAGTCACACATGAATAAATTGTAAAGTATTAAACAAACAAACAAGCAAAACCCAAAAGATAGCCACACTCCTGTGTTTATTGCAGTAGTATTCACAATAGCCAAGATATGGAATCAACTTCAGTGTCCATCAATGGATGAATAGATAAAGACATTGTGGAACATACACATACACAATGGAATGTTATGCATAGCCACAAAAAGGAATGAAATCCTACCATTTGCAACATCGATGGAGCTGGAAAACATTATACTAAGTGATGTTTTGATTACTATAGTTTTATAATATATTTTCAAATACAGCAGTGTGATGCTTCCAGCTTTGTTCTTTTTGGTCAAGATTGTTTTAGCTATTTGAGGTCTTTTCTGGTTCCATACAAATTTTAGGATTGTTTTTCCTAATGAAATTGGAATTTTGATAGGAATGCATTGAACAATGCATTTCTATGAAGAATGACATTAGAATTTTGATAGGAATGGATTGAATCTATAGAATACTGTAGGTAATACAGATATTTAAACAATATTAATTCTTCCAATCCATGAACACAGGATATCTTTCCATTTATTTGTGTTTTCTTTAATTTCTTTCATTAATGTTTTATAGTTTTCAGTATACAGATCTTGGTTAAATTTACTTTTAAGTATTTCATTAATTTTTTATGCTATTTTAAATGGGATTGTTTTCTTACTTTCTTTTTCAAATACTTCAACAATAATGTATAGAAACACTATTGAATTTCATAAGTTTATTTTGTATACTGCAACTTTACTGAATTTGTTTATCAGCTCTAACAGTTTTTTGGTGGAATCTTCAGGATTTTTTATAATGCCATGTTGTTCAGAAAACAGAGACAAGTTGACTTTCCTTTTGTATCTGGATGCATTTTATTTCTTTCTCTTCCATAATTGCTCTGGCTAGAACTTCCAGTAATATATTAAACAGAAGTGGTGAGAGTGGACATTCTTATTAAGTTTCAGCAGTTAGAGAAAAAGCCTTCAATTTTTCACTGTTGAGTATGATGTTAGCTATAGGCTTGGGCTATGATATGTTCTTGACAAACTTAGAGTCTAGGAGTTTCATTACCTTTTCCTTAGTACACACAAAAAATAAATCTTGTGTTATAATGTATATATTACAGTACATTTTGTCAGAAAGAAACAACCAGTTCCCTGATCTCTGATTTCTTATTCTTATTTGGTCTCTTTGCAAATCAGAACATTTACATTTCTTTCATCTTCTATCATCTTTCTTTTTTCCGTGATATGTGAGAAGTCACCATGACCAAGAGTGTTTCCTCCTAGAAGTTACCTCAATACCTTGGACTGTCATTAACTGAAAACTTGAGTTGAATTGAAACTCTAGATACTTTCTTTCCATCGTCCCCATATTATACCTTCATCTTCACCATAAACATTCCATTTTCAATTTTATTATTATTCTCATTTTTAGAAAACATGAAAATAAAATAATAGCCAGAGAGTTTCCTGATTTCTGTGTTCAAAATTTTAACAATTTTATCTACTTCAAATATTATCAATGTTCCTTTATTACTTTTGCCTCTTACTGTAAGCATGACTAGGAGGCCCTTTTTTTGTCTTTAATGTATTTTATAAGACTCATTTATTTTGTCTATTAGCCTACTGACTGCTGAACTACGTAGTCTGGATTGATCCAGAACTATAATAATAATCCTAAATAATTCTCAACCTAGATATGACAAACCTTTGTTTTCACCTACAACAACACTTCAGTAGAGCTGCTGAAAGCATAGGAATTAAGCTATGATTAGTTTGTTATTTTAAATCAAGCTAATTATACAATATTAAAATTTTACCATTATGTATTTAGCTCATTGGTATGGTAAACTTCCTTGAATAATTTAAATGTCAATAGTTTGAATTATAAATTTTTCATTTATGAATATGTTCTTTAATCTCCAAAAGACCTAAGAACAAAGATTTAAGATATTATCAGTGGAGCTAGGAGTATTAACAATCTCCACAGGAGAATTAAATATTCTAGCAAATGTATGTTCAAAATTGAAGGGGTCCCAGAAATTATCTAATACAACACATACAATTTGAGGGGATAGAGGATCAAAAACATGGTAAGACTTTTCAATTTTCAAAAGCAGTTAATGGTAGACCTGGTTCAAATGCCTTAGTCTTATTGACTGTCAACATGGTAAACTTTTTATCTTGTTATGTTACAATATTAACTTATTTATTATATACCAAGGGTTAGACAATTTTTCTGCAGGGAGCCAGATAGTAAATATTTTTGGCTTTCAGGCCATAAGAACTCTGTTGCAACTATTCAACTCTGAAGCCACAGACAATATATAAACAAGTGTGAATAGTTTTTTCCAATGAATATATTTACAAATGCAGCAGAACGGCTGGATTTGGTCAGTGAGCTGACTAGTGTTAGTCTAGATTGGTAGTTAGTTGACTACTTACATACATAATTGCAAAGCAATTTAGTATTTTTAAAAAGTCTGAATTGTAGACTTAAAAGTGGTTAAAATCATAAATCTCGCATATATTTTACCACAGTACACAAAACTATTCTAAGCACATCAACTTACAACACTCTCCTAAAAGATTTATGTTAATAAACAGACTAGTTTACATAGTTAAAAATAAAAATATCTAAAATATTTTGTATACAGGTATTTTTGGTGGAACACAGATACGATACTAACATTTTCTTTTGTTTTTCTCATTCCTTATGAAAAGCTCCCAAAGATGCTTTTTGCATAAACACACCCATTCTTATCCTTATCTCCAGATGGTTTCTTAAAAACTTGGTCATGCTTACTTTAATTTTCTTTTTCTTTTCTTTCTCACTCAATGCACTTTAAAATTTGGTGAAATCTGGTTAAATATGGGCTCCTCAGAAATCCCTATTTAGCTACATACAAAAATAATGATATGATATCAATCCTAAATTAACAATTGGAGTCTTCTGAGAATAGTCAGGCCATGCTTATGTCTGTCTTAGAATGACCAGGCCACAAAAAGGTAGATATAGGAAAAAGGTATAAATTTTGTCTTCTCCCAATATTTTGTTTGCATCTTCTCTGAGGTACAATTGACATATGAGAAAAACTACACATATTTAACATAGGTGATTTGATTAGTTTTTATCTATATATACATCTATGAAACCATTACCACAATTAAGATAATTAACATATCCATCACCTCTAAAATTTTTCTTGCACCCTTCTGTAATCACTCCCTCCTGAATTTTCTTGTCCCTCCATTACATTCATAGGTAACCAGTGCTCTACTTTCTGTCACCATAGAATAATTTGTATTCTCTAGAATTTTATATAATGGAAATACTGTATTTGACTATTTTTTTCACGCAACATAACTATCTCAAGATATAACAATAGATATAGACATATAAATAGTTTATTCATTTTTATTGCTGAGTTGTATTTTATTTTATAGATATCCCACAATTTGTCCATTCAGCTACTTATAAGGAGTTGGGTTGTTTCTACATGTTGGCTACTATGAATAAAGCTGCTATTAATATTTGTGCAGATGTCTCTGTAATGGACACGTAGCTTATTTCTCTTGGGTATATACCTAGAGTGAACTGTCTAGGTCACATGGCATGACCCATATTAGGGAAATTTTGCCTTCTTCCAATATTTTTGACTCAAGCTACTCAGTAAGTAAAGAAAGTGCCCAAGAGTTCTAATTCACCAATTTAAAATTTAAAAATACATCATCTTTGTTCAGTAGAAATATACCCAGTCATTCAGACTTTGCCATCATATTATATGAGCAGGTAAAGGCCATTCCAGGTGGAAAGCACAGCCTATGACAATATACAAAAAAGTATTGCTAATTCAGAGCAACAGTGGGTATTCTCATGTTAGAAGCATAATCAACAAGATTGGAATTGAGCAGAGATGAGCCTTAATTATGCCTTAAGGTAAGATATTTTGGAGAATTAGACTTTTACTTGAGGCACATGGAATGCCCAGGTGATCCCATTTATTGAAAAAGTAGTTAAGATTCCACTTATTTTAAATCAAAGTGAAGGCATGACCACACACATGTGCTGTGATGGTTAGTTTTATATGTCAACTTGACTACACTATGGTGCCCAGTCATTTGACCAAACAATAATGTAGATAGCGCTGTGAAGGCATTTTGGATATGTGAGTAACATTTACAATCAACCTTCTTTGACTGTAAGAGATTACACTAGATGAAGGAGATAAACCACATCCAATCAGTTGAAGGTCATAAGAGGAAAAAACTGAGGCTTCCCAGAGAAGAAGAAATTCCCCTCAAGACTGTAAAATAGAAATCCCACTTCCCTCTTTCTCAGTTTCTCTCTCAATTCCTCTCTCTCTCTCCACATGTATACATCTGTTGATTCTGTTTCTCTGGAGAACTCCAACTGATACTTATGCACACATTTGCAAACACACAAGTGCACACAAAAAGGGGTTGGGCTAGGAAATGGATGGGCTCCTTGTATCAACCTTCATCAAAAGTTAATGTCATTTATTAAAGCAGGTGTGCTTACTTGCCCATATGATGTAAACAGGTGCTTCACACAGGTTGCTTTTGTTTGCCCTTTATTTGAAAAATTCCAGTGTATAAGATGGGAAACTATAAACACACTCCCAGGTAACTGCAGGGTTTTCTTTTTCATTATGAAGTTTCCTTTTCAAACAAAAGAGCTTAAACACTGAAAAAGAAAATTAGCTTATCAGATTGAAAGTGTGAGTCTCCAAAGAGCACTCGTGAGATTTAAGTACTAAAAGTCATTTCCTCAAAGTAGAAACCCAATGATACAACTGCATTCAATTAATTTCTGAATTTGGTGGAACTTACAACATTATAGATAAGAAAAAGAAAGAAAAAAGCATATAGTTTAATTTAAGAATTTGAGCTTTTGACTTTGAGCCTGGCCATTGTAGATACCTCTATTAGTCTTGAAAACAATAGGAAAAACAAAACAAAAATATTGGAAATTCAAGGCACAGAAGTTATAATTTAATTTTTAAATTATTTTAATTGTTATAGGTACATAATAGTTGCATATATTTATGGAGTACATGTGATGTTTTATTCTGATTAGAAATGTTTATTGACTATATATACTCAACTGAATGAATCAAGAAGATGGAGCTTTTATTTATAAAATCTGTAATTCATAAAGAAAACTTTGACAGTGAAGGTAAACAATTCTGCTATCTTAATAACTCTTACTATTTATTATAGCTGAATTAATTGAACAAAAATTGGTTTTAGTGGTTAAAATGACCAAGCAAATAAAATTGTCTGTTAGTTTGTCATTTTATACCTGATTATAGGTGTTCTTATTTTGGCACATTCCAAATCACAGATCTTGTGATGGGTAGGCTAAAACAAGGTGAAAATATAAAAAGCAGTTTATATGAAGTATTTTCAATAATGAGTTTGTATTTTTAAAAAGTAAATTAATTTTATTAAGAAAACACATTTCTATTTATTTAGGAACATGCTTAATCAATATTTGTAACAGAAAAAAAATCTTATTAAAATTTACTGTGGACCAGAACTATTCTATGTACTTTATGTATCAATTTAACAGTGATAAGAACTCTTTGAGGTAAGCACTTTTATCACCCTCATTTTATTGATAAAGACACTTGAAAATGTAATCAGCACAGCAGGATAGCAACAAACATATCACTACATGTGAACTAGAATGAGTCACATCAACCATACTCTTTGTGAAATAATTATTGATATGCAATAAAGGTTAAACATTACTCTGTTCAGCAATAACTTGTGTCCCATTAAGCAGCATCTTTCAGAGTATATTTCAGAGTAGGTTGAGTTGAGCCATCAAGCCCCGAAAGGGAAATTACTTGTAAAAGTAATGGATTCTCTCTTTATAAATAAATCTTGGTCTGTCCTTCAGGACTTGGTCTCTATTTTGAGATACAAACATTTATTGATTTTTTTTTCTTCCTTTCAGCATAATCGAGAAACTTCATGACATATCTAGCATATTATGATAAATTTATGGTTTAGTGGGTTTCTTTACCTTGAGAGGGCAAGAGATCAACTTGTGTCACATTTTGAAATGGATTCAAAACTTATAAAGCTATCTTGATCTTCTCCTTCATTTAGAGTATGAAAATAAAAGGACGACTTAAAAAATACCTGAAACAATACTGTGTTAATCTAAAATCAAAGTAACACCAGGCATAAGAACAGTGAACATGTTGTGTGCCTTATCCTACCTGATGCTTTCTTAGTAACTGAAAAAATGTTCTCCAGGAGCTAATGGTGAGAAATGCTTAAGAAAATTAGTTGTGGTATAAAGTTGTTTATGACAATTAATAACGGTTTCTAGGACAGAGTAACATAACAAACATCCCAGAATAATAAGAAAATTTGTTCCCAATGAGAGTCCAATTATTTCATGAAAATTATATATGGGTCTTAATCATACTTCAACAGAGTAAAATCCTTAACACTTGCTACATGCCTACAATATGCCAGACCCTTTGGATATAGCGTTACCTTTGATCTTCACAACCTTTTCTGTAGGTTAGATGTAATTATTCCCATTTTGTAGAAGAAACTTGGATTCAGAAAAACTAAATTAAAATTGCCTCCAATCTCAGTTCATAAGAGACAAAACCTGATTAAACTGTCTAGTAGATTGGGATGGAATGAAAATGCAAAAGATTTGCCATGTGTCTGTATATAATTAAGCTGTGCTTAGGTGATTTCTGGAGTGCTTCTTTCTAGGAAGTGGCTTCAGACCTATTTATACATCTGTTGCGCTTCAGAGTCTTCAAGATTTTTTTCCTCCTCTTTTCCTATTGTCTAAGGATCACCTATATGGTCCACATAAAAAGGCTTTCTTCAGGCTACCCTAGAACTAAATGCATGAAGGTAATTATTTAAAACTCTCTGATAATAATGACAAAAGGAAAGCCAGAGATTAGAGATACCAATGGGAAGACAGGATGAAGTGTGAGTCTATAACCTGAAGTTTGACAACGGCAGAAATTTATATAGGGGAAAGTAAAGCTTCTTGCATATGCAAGGCTGAGTAACTTTATGGTTTTCTACATTTCATGAGTCCTTAAAAATTGAAGCTAGAAGAAAACTTCAAGTTAATTTTTCCCCGATATGGACTGAATTGTATCCCCCCCCCCCGAAATTCCACGTGTTAAAGCCCTAACTCACAATGAGACTGTATGTTGAGATGGAGCCTTTAAAATGGTAATTAGAGTTAATGAAACCATAAGGGGAGGGCCATAATCCAATATGAATGGTGCTCTTATAAGAACAGAAAGAGATACCCGGGATGCTTGCATACAGAGAACATGCCATATGAGGAAATAGTGAGAAAATGGTCATCTGCAAGCCAAGGAGAGAGGCGTAGGAGAAACTTGCCCTGCTGGCACCTTGATCTTGGACTTCCACCCTCTCGATCTATGAGAAAATAAAATTCTATTGTTTAAGTCATCTATCTGTGGTATTTTGTTATGGAAGCCCTAGGAAACTAAGACAGTTCCTTCATGTTTTACTAAAGTTAAAATCATCGCTTAAGTGAAAATAACTTGTTCAAAGACTTAAAGCTAATAAAAACTAAAAATGTAATATACATTCAGTGCACTATATATCATGAATCATTCTGGGTGCATTGTTTTATTTTATCCTCTACAAGGCCCTCATAGAGGTAATTGAAAACCCATTACCCTTAAAGTTCAAATGCATTCATTTGTTCTTCAGTAATATTTGGTATATTTCAAGGAGAAAATGTGAAAGAATGAACATAGTGTTTGCCCTTTTAAATCTGGAAAAATAAGAAAACTTTTATAATCTGACCCGGCTTCACTTCTCTAGCAGCATTTCTACCCGCTCTATGGTCTATGAGTCTATCATAAATGGTGGGAGCAACACAGACTGGTTTTCTCTGGTAATTTGACATGAGTGAAAGTCATCCTGGTTTTGTTTTCCATGGGAGTGTAAATAAGTGGTGTGGAAAAACAAGGAATGTTTGTGCTGGAAAAGAATTAGAGAGAACTTGATTGAATACTCTGCCAACCAGTAAATAATTTCTATTGAGCATATTAAATATAACCAAAAAGTTTTAAACAGGCATTTGTATATCATATTTAATTTTAACCTCCTATTTATGAAATATAAGAAACAATACAAAAGCTCAAATGAAAAGATATGTAATTTAATTTATCTTAATGCATTCACTGATATAACTTTCATCTATCAGAAAATAGAATGCTGTTTTTTTTTTCTGTATAACTAGATAGATTTTCCCTGAAAAATGAACCACTGCTCTGATTAGATGGTGATTTCTTCCTTGTTTATTTTATTTTATTTTTTTACAGTTCACATATAACTGTAGCACTATTCACTTTAGTTTTATTTGTTTTTTGAATTTTATGTAAAGTCATGCTATATGTGTTTTTTTCCTAGTTGTATTCATTCAAAATTATATTTTGGGTATTTTTCCAGGTAAATTTACACAGATATAATTCATTTATTTGGTTGTTGTATTTTATTGTATGTCTATACCATAGCTTATGATTAATTAGCATTGGGTAATTTCCATTTTTGGAAAATATGAATAATGCTGCATCAGAAGTCTTAACACATGTTCATGTCATTTGGTGTACATGTGCATTAATTTACTTAGGAACAAAATTGTTAAGTCATAAAAAATTCATTGACCTTCTTGATTAAAGCCAAAATATTTTCTAAAGTGGCTGGACTTGTGTACATTACCACCAGCAATATACCAGAGTTCTAGTACCTCCACACCTTTGGTATGGTCAGTCAAGAATTTTGTTTTTCCAACCTCATACACATGTACTATATCTCATTTAAGTTCTAATTTTTATTTCCTTGACTGTTAATGAGGCCAAATAAGTTCTTATGTGTTTGTAGGTCACTCAATGATCCTCTCTTTTGAATTGTGTATTGAAGGCTCAAACTCATTTTTTTTTTTTTTGGACTCACTTTCTTTTTCATATGAACTTGAAGGTGTTTTCTAAATATGAGCCACTATTTAAATTAACTATACAATAAATATATTCTCCAGGTTTGTGACTGGTCTTTATCAGTTTTTTTTTTTTGTAGTACATCTGTGCAGCTAGACAAACACTCTAAATAATATCTTTTGACAAATAAAATGTCTTCATTTTAATGTAGTAAAATTTATCAAACTTTTGCCTTTATGGTTAATGATTTCTGTGTCCTGTTTTTTATAAAAAGCTCTTCTTAACATGGAAATCATGAAAACATTGTCTTTTGTCATGGTTTTTCCCATTTTAACAATTTTGTTATTTTTTTTCCAGAATATTTTAGGGGTACAAATGTTTTGGCTACCTGGATTGCTTTTGTACTACTTGAGTCAAACTTATAAGTGTGCCCATCACACAGAAAGTGTACATTGTACCCGTTAGGTATGATGTCACCCATTTCCTTCTCCCCTCCACCTGAATGATTTCTTTTGAGTTTTACTTCCATCTATGTACATAAGTGCTGATTGGTTAATTCCAGTTTAATAGTGAGTGCACATGGTGTTTGTTTTTCCATTCTTGAGACATTTCACTTAGCAGGATGGTCACCAGTTCCATCCAGATTGTTGCAAAAGGTATTGATTCATTTTTTATGGCTGAGTAGCATTCCATGGTATACATATGCCACATTTTATTAACCCACTCATGAATTGACAGGCACTTTAGTTGATTCCACATCTTCATGATTGTGAATTGTGCTGCAATAAACATTCTAGTGTAGATGTCTTTTTAATAAAATGATTTTTTTTTCCCTTTGGATAAATACGTAGTAGTGGGATTGGTGGTTCAAATAATAGGTCTATCGTTAGTTCTTTGACGAATCTCCATACTATTTTCCATAGAGACTGTACTATTTTGCAGCCCCACCAACAGTATATAAGTGTTCTTTCTCTCCACATCCATGCCAGCATCTATTGTTTTGGGACTTTTTGATAAAAGCCCTTCTCACTGGTGTTAGTTGATATCTCATTGTGGTTTTGATTTGCATTTCTCTGAAAATTAGTAGCATTGAGCATTTTTTCCTGTTTATTGACCATTAGTCTATCTTCTTTTGAAAAGCTGTTCGTGTTTTTTGCCCAATTTTTAATAGAGTTGTTTGCTTTATTCTTGCTGATTAGCTTGAGTCCTTTGTAGATTCTAGTTATTAGCCCCTTATTAGGTGTATAGCATGGTGGGGGGGATATTTTCTCCCATTCTGTAGGTTGTCTATTTGCTCTGTTGATTGTTTCCTTGGCTGTGCAGAAGCTTTATAATTTAATCAAAAACATTTATTTATTTTCATTGTTGCTGTGCTTGCCCTTGAGGTCTTCCTCATAAATTCTTTGCCTACGCTGATATCTAGAAGAGTTTTCCCAATGTTTTCTTCAATAATTCTTATGGACTTATGTCTTAGATTTTTGTCATCTTTTAAACAACTGCAAATTATTTATCACAGTTCTGTAGGATTGGAAGCCCAAAATTAAAGTACCAGCAGATTCTGTCCTGGTGAACTTGCAGACAGCTGCTTTATTGCTGTGTCCTGATATGGTAGAAAGAGACTTTTGGTCTCTCTTCTTATAAGGACTCTAATCTTACCATGGTGGCCCCATCCTCATGATTTCATTTAAGCCTAATTACCTCCCAAAGACCCTACCTCCAAATACCATTACGTTGCTGGTTAGGGCTTCAATATATTAATTTCGGGATTTAGAAAAACATTCAGTCCATAACACTCTGCTTCTGTTTCCCCCAAATTCATGTCTTCTCCCATGCAAAATACATTAATTCCATCCTAATAGCCCCAAAAGTTTTAACTCTTTCCATCATAAACTTTGAAGTCTAAGGTCCAACATCTCATCTCTATTATTATCTAAATCAGATATGAGTGAGACTCAAAGTATACTTCACCATGTATAATTGATTTCTAGTTTTATTCCACTTTGGTCTGAGAAGGTACATGATATGATTTTGATTTTTTTTTTTTTTTAATTTGTTAAGAACTGTTTTGTGGCCTAAGATATGATCAATCTTGGAGAATGTCCCATGTGCCACTGAGAAGAATGTATGTTCTGTAGTTTTGTGGTTGAATGTTCTATAAATGTCTATTAGGTCTCTTTGGTTTATAGTTTGGTTTAAGTCCATTATTTCTTTATTTGTTTTTTGTTTCGATGATTTGTTCAGCTCTGACAGTGGAGTGTTGAGGTCCACAACAGTTACATTGGTGCTACTTATTTCTTTGCTTAGCTCTGGTAAAATTTGCTTTACTTTTCTGGGAACTCCTGTGTTGGGTGCATATATATTTGGGATTGTTATATGTCCTTGATAGATAGCTCCCTTTACCATTATGTAATGACACTCTTTGTCTTTCTTTACCATTGTTGGCTTAAAGTCAATTTTATCTGATATGAGAATAGCTACTCTTGCTCTCTTTTGATTTTCATTTGCATGGTATATTTTTTTCCATCCTTTCATGTGAGTCTGTGTGCACCCTTATGATTTGGATGTATTTCCCATAGACAAGAGATACTTGAGTTGTGTTTTTTTATCCATTCAGACAACCTATGTCTTTTGAGAGATGTGTTCAGTCCATTAACATTGATTGATGGCATTGGTATGTGGGATATTGGGTGGTCCCTAATTGCTTTGTTTTACCTCTTGTTCTAATACTTTATAGGAGTTGCAAGGGTTTGTTGTTGTTGTTGTTGTTGTTGTTGTTTTTTGCTGAATTTACTCTGGTGGGGCGTCTGCTGTGCTTATTTGTGTATAGCGTTGTTCTGATTTTATTACATGCAGGGCAGGTCTGGTCATGGCAAATTCGTTCAGTGTTTACTTGTCTGGAAAAGACTTAATTTCTCCACCAATTGTGAAACTTAGTTTTACAAGATACAAAATTCTTGGCTGGCAATTGTGTTTAAATTGATTGAAGATGGGGCCCCAAACACTCTAGATTGTAAAGTTTCCTCTGCAGTTAGTCTGATGGGTTTTCCTTTGTAGGTTATTTGATGCTTTCATCTTGCTGCTTGCAGAATTTTCTTCTTCATTTTGACTTTGGCCAAGTTGATTGCTATGTGTCTTGGAGATGACCTATTTGCTATGAATTTTTCTGGTGTTTGATTGGCATCTTATGTCTGTGTCTGAATTTCTGAGAATACCAGGGAATGTTTCTTCAATAATTTTCTCAAATAAATTTTCCATGCTTTTAGTTCGTTTTTCTTCTCCCTCAAGAATATCTATAATTCAAATGTTAGTTCACTTCACATAGTCCGATATCTCTCTCAGTGGTGGCTCAGACTTTCTTATACTCTTCTATGCCTCTTTGAATGACTAGATTATCTTGAGATCCTTGTCTTCAAACTCTGAAATTCTTTGTTCTCCTTGGTTTAGCCTGTCTCAAGAATAAAATTAAGATGGAAATCAAAAAATTATTTGAACTGAATGGCAAAGGGGACACATCTATCAAAAAGTTTGAGACACAGCAAAAGCATTCATCAGGGGAAAATTCATAGCCTTAAATGTCTACATTGAAAAGACAGAAAGATCACAAATTAACAACCTATTATCACACCTCAAGGAACTAGAAGAAAAAGAACAAATCAAACACAAAGCCAGCAGAAGAAAAGAAATAATGAAGGTCAGACCAAAACTAAATGAATTGGAAAACAAAACAATAATACAAAGGATTAACAAAACTAAAAATTGGTTCTTTGAAAAGATAAACGAAATCAACAGACCTCTTTCTAGAGTAACCAAGAACAGAAGAGTAAGAACTCAAATGTGTTTAATTAGATATGAAAATGGTGAGATTACAACTGATATCACAGAAATACAAAACATCATCCAAGAATAATGTGTAAATCTCTCAGCACATAAAGTAGAGAATGTAGAGAAAATTGACAAATTCCTGGAAACACAGACCCTCTCAAGACTCACTCAGGAAAAAATAGAACTTCTGAACAGACAAATAACAAATAGTGAGATTGAAAGAAAAATAAAAAATTTTCCAACCAGTAAAAAAAAGCCCTGGCCCCAATGAATTCACTGCTGAATTCTATGATATCTACAAAGAAGACCTGGTATCCATAATACAGAAATTATTCTATATTATTGAGATAAAGGGAATCTTCCCCAACTCATTCTAAAAAACCAGGATCACCTTGATACCAAAGCCAGGAAAGGACATAACAAAAAAAGAAAACTACAGACTGATATCCCTATGAATATGGATGCAAAAATCCTCAATAAAATACTAGCAAACCAAATTCAACAGCACATAAAAAAAAAAAATAATAATAATCCACTAGGACCAAGTGGACTTTATCCTAGGGCTATAAGGATGGTTCAATGTACATAAATCAATAAATGAGATTCACCATATAAATAAAAGCAAAAACAAACACCATATGATCCTATCAATAGATGCAGAAGAAGCATTTGACAAAATCCTGTGACCTTTCATGATAAAAACCCTCAACAAACTAGGCATAGAAGCAAAATATCTCAGAAAAATAAAAGGCATATATGACAAACCCACAGCCAACACCATATTGAATGGGGGAAAGTTGAAAGCATTTTCCCTAAGAGCAGAAGGAAGACAAGGTTACCCACTGTCACTGCTTCTACTCAACATAGCGCTAGAAGTCCTAGCCAGAGGAATCAGGCCAGAAATATTGTTTTTTGCTGAAGATATGATCTTGTATATAGAAAACCCCATAGATTCCACCAATAGATTCCTGGAATTGATAAACAAATTCAGCAAAATCTCAGGACACAAAATCAATGTACATAAATCAGTAATATTTCTATTTACTAATAATAGTCAAGTTGAGAGTCTAATCAAAAACTCAAAACCATTCACAATAGCTACAAAGAAAATAAAATATTAATACCTAGGAATATTCTTGACCAAGAAGTTGAAATATCTTTACAAGGAGAATGATGAAACTCTGAGGAAAAAAATTACAGATGTTAGAAACAAATGGAAAAACACAGCATGATCATGAATAAGTAAATTGATAAAATGTTCATGCTACCCAAAGTGATTTACAAATACAAAGCAATCCCCTTCAAATTTCCAGAGTCATACTCCACAGATCTAGAAAAAAATAATTCTACACTTCATTTGGAATCAGAAAAGAGCCTGGATAACAAAAGCAATCTTAAGCCAAAAGAACAAAACTGGATGCATCATGTTACCAGACTTCAAAATATACTACAAGGCTATAGTAACCAAAACAGCATTATAATGAAACAAAAATAGACATGTAGATCAATAGTACAGAACAGAAAACCCACATATAAAACCATCTATCTATAGTCAACTGATCTTTGATAAAGCAGACAACAACATACACTGGAGACAGGAATCCCTATTTGCAGAAGTATTTAAACCAACCATATAACCCAAATCATAATTTATAATTATGTATTAATTTTTTTGTGTTAACTTTCTATGTCTTCCTAATATTAGTCTTGATGTTTTGAGGGTAGGTACTTGTATGTGTAGCAAAGTTGAAATAATTGATTAATATATTAATATAAGGTCTTTTTAAAATTTTTGTTTTTTCTCTATCTTCAAACAAATCAACCTACTCTGAGTATGCAGCTCTAATTAATTCATACCTACATATGCCCATATTCATTATTTGGGGGATTTTTATTATACCTAAGTTAAATAAGATTGCCATATTAAAACTATTCTCCAATGATTACAGTAGATTCATTGTTAAATGCTATGTAATATTGCTTTGGACTTCCTTGATTAGAAATTTGATGATATATATGAAAAATGAATGCAAAGAAATCAAAACTATTTTTAATTGTTGTCGTCTATTCTCTACATTTCCTAGTTAATGTTTTCAAGTAAAAATGTTAATATTTTCAATCTATTTAGCATGAAAGATCCACCTGTTCAGTTTCTTATAAAATAAGAGGAGATTTGGGAGTGAAGTAGTACATAATATGTGAACGTTTAATTGAAAATTAATTACTGCAGGACTAATGGCATACGGAAATGTTTTTACCAGCAGTTGTCACAAAAAAAAATTAGTATGCTGATTAAAATGTTTCTCTACTCCACTTTTGTGTGTTATACCTAACAAATGCAGCCAATGAAAATATTTCCTTCCCGTATTCTACTTCTATCTTCAAATTTTAAAAAAATGATTTATATTAAATGATCCAAAAATAAAATACACAATTATAAATTTGGATCCACATTTTCTTTGTAAGAAACTTGAAGAATTACAAAGATTCACTAGCTAAATTTAGCTTTTATTTTATCTATTCTTTTTTGCATTTTTCTTCATTATATGAGCCTGAGTTATTTAGAGAAACTGATATGTTTAGTTCATCACAGCTGAAGATCTACATAATGAAAGAAATAAAATCTCTTCAAGAAATACCACCATCTGTTTTCCATCTCAAAGGTATTTTTTTTTTTTTTTTTTCCCCAGTGACGAGGTCTTACGATATTGCCCAGGCTGGAGTGCAGTGGCTATTCAGAGACACATCTTAGTATACTACAGCCTGGAACTCCTGGCCTTAAGCAATCCACTGCTTCAGCCTCTCAAGTAGCTACAAGTACAGGCATATGCCACTACATCCAACTTCCAAGGTAATATTTTTAATTCTTATCAACATTGTTCACTAATCCTAAGTACTACATTTTAATAATATACCACATTTCAAAAAAACGTAATGGAATAAACTAGCTTTTACATTTTATAATTGCTAATTATTAACAGCACTAATAATATATAAATTAGTTAAATGTCCAAAGCTTGAAATTATAATTATGTATTTCTAAAAGTCAACTCATAAGAAATTACTCTTAACCTGTACCCAAAAACACAGTAACTTTGAATCGAATGAAATTCTTGGTCCTCTATAGTGTTGTGTGTAATGAGATTTGATCTAGCTTAGCAATGATTATCCTAGAGATAACATGAAGCCAAAAAGATCTTGACCATGTGAGGGAATTAATAATCAAGCTATTAGGCTATAAAAACTTAACTGCTATAGAATTGGGGGGAAATGGGAAATTACCAATCAATGAGCATAAAATTTCAGTTGTAGAAGTTGAATAAGCTCTAGAGCTTTGGTGTACAACATTGTATCTATAGTCAACAATGATGTTGATTATACACTTCAAAATTTGTTATGAGAGTAGATCTATTGTTTTACTACTGTAATATTAAAAAAACAAATTTTAGGCAAATTTCTTAAGTTGACTATGTGAAGGCAAGTATTATACATACATATGTACTTAAATTATTTTATACAAACTTCTGAAACATGGAATATTCTAATTTGCATCCCACTTGCTTTTCTCCCATTACACTTATTTTGGATCTTGCATCTTATTCTTGCATTGAATTCTCTTGGTTGCTAATGTATGGTCTTCTATATTTTTACTCTATTCCAAACATTTGGGATAGAGATTTTCAATCTTTTTCCCTCCCTTCCTTTGATAAAAATGTTCCTGATTCTTTATCTGCTTCCCTAATAACTGGATTTATATGTCTTTTGTAGTGGAGTATTCATAGATTGATTTTTTTTTCCTTTCTGCCATCATTTTTCCTCCCTTTCTCTTAGACGTTTGTCCTTGCTGCTGACATAGAACTTTATGTATATATATTCTATTTCCTGGAATCTTTACAGATCTCTTTAATATTGTCATTTTAAACAGATCTATTTCCATTGCATCATATACTTGGAATGCCTTTTATGTGTATGTGTCTGAACATATTTAATATTTCCCAATTCTCATTTTTTGATTTAGGGATTTAACATTTTCTCTGTTTTCCCCTCTATGTCTTTATACGTACAATGCCATTTTCATGTGAAAACAAAATTAAACAAACACAAGTGCCTTTCTTCAAGAAAGTAATCCCTTCATATAATTCTGTCAATATGCATTCATTCCCTTCCTACAACAGTTATTTTTGCTTTATTTGAGTTGAAACACATAATAAAAAATCAACAGGATAGTTATTTATTATTGTTGTTGTTTACCCTCCTCTCCTGGGTCAGATGCTTAAATTGTCATCAAAATTTTTCTGTGGTTCCTGCAATGGAGAATAATGTCTCTGCAGAACAATCAATCTTATTGTTGTGAATAAACTGTAAGAAGCTGACACAAGAAATTACTTGCCAGTCTTAACCTTAGTTTTTCACCATTTTATTCTTTTGATTACTTAATTTATGTTTGAACCTTTTTCCTCCATTAAAATGTAAGCCAAGATTTATTACCAGCTTAATATACACTTGTGTATTTTCAATAATAATTTTTTCTTTTCTTTCTCATTCTTGTGTATGTATCCTTTACTTTATTGGGTTTTTACTGGTGCCTATCTGAGGTGTTCTATACACATTATAACTCTGGTCAGACTGATGCTATTTTAAAAAACTGCAACTTGATTTTTCTTGACCATTTACATCATTTACTCTTGTCACTCATTGTAATGGTAATATTTTATTAGACCATATCTAAATAGAAAAATTTTAAAAAGACATTTAATTAATCCCCATGCAATATTTGGGAGAACTAATCACACTGAATTTAATCTTTGTCACATATACTGATAATGTATCTAAACTATCATATTTCTGATAGTTAGATATCATACTTTAATAAATAAAAACATTTTTTAAAAAAAATTCAAACATACTCTCCTATCAACCCACCTTCTCTATTCTTTAGTCTCTCTCATTTGTTTTAATGTTTTCAGACCATCTAAGGGATGGGCTATACCTTCTTTATCACATCCTCCAGGTTCTTTTCAAATCCTTCAGCACAATGGCTTGAGAAAACTGTATTAGGCTTGGTGCTCAATAATGGTGATGGTCTCTGATTTCTAATACATGTCATCTCTTCACCGTCCTTGGTTCATTTGGCTGGTAATTTACTTTTCACCCCAGTGTCATTAAAATAGACTTTAAATTTTATTCAACCAAGCCTAGAAACAATATGCAGGGCACAACAGCATCAGAATGTCTACTATTCACAAACTATCTCTTGTTACTTTTTAAAATTTTAATGGCTTTCATTAAATCACTGCCTATGCTCTCTGATTGATGCACTTTTTATTTTTCTTTTATATGTGGTATTTATTTTTTATTTATTTTTTACTTGACGGTAGGCTTTTAAGAATTCTCTATTTCCCTACTTCATTTTTCAAGATTCTAGTAATGTTTTATTTTGAATTCAGTGTTACTTAGCTTCAAATTCAGACTGCAACCATAATGAAGTAACAAGTAACTCCAGTGTCCCAGACTTTCTCTCCCACTGTAAACAACTATTACTGTACAGAATATATGAGACTAATAACTTTCAAGAATTGGGCAATAGGCAATATAAACTGTGATCTTTGATTGAAAGGAAATGTGCGAGGTACCCACTGCAGCTTTTTATCTAGGAGTAATTTCTAGTTCATAGCATAGAAAAGATAGATCATAAGCAGAGCTTGTAAAGTTGAAGATGCAGTGTTCAGGTTTGAGGCTGGTGAAATGACTAAAATTTGTGGTTTAGGAGACTAGAGATGGAGCTTCATAGGGGGAGTTCAGTAGTTGATGTGGGAGTAGTATTCCATCGTATACATATATCATATTTTATTAATCCACTCATGGATTAGTGGACACTTGGGTTGGTATTTCTATTTTTAGCTCTTTGAAGTATCTCCAAATTCTCTTCCACAGAGGCTGTACTAGTTTGCAGTCCCACCAGCAGTGTAATAGTGTTCCTATCTCTTAACTGAGAATTGGGCTGAACAAATGCAGGGTGGTATTCTATAATGGAAATAGAGAGCAAGGTGATGCAAGGCGGAGAGTGGCAAAGAGGGCTTGTTTGCATGACAAGGCAATGCTGGAGTTTTGGCCTAATCATAATGCATAAATCTTGCCAAACCTTGGACATTTAGTGGAGATACCAGAAAGGTCATGTGATATAGGCAAGGAACACATCCCAAGTCATGATGTAAGACTGAGATTTAAACCAAAATACACTGGCCCTAAGAGAAACTAAATGAAGCTTGACAGGATCAAGAGGATTCTCTAACAAGTTTACTGCTCACAAGCACAAAATTCAAGAACCTTATACTTAAGTTAAAATAATCCAGACCCAAAATATTGCATCATCATGAAGTCTAGCATATGACAAAAAATATGTAGATATGTACACAAATTTTGTAGACAAAAATCTGTCTGAGCAAAAATATCTGACATAAATTTTTAAAAGGTTATAGACATAAACACCAAAAAGTCCCAGATGTTGCAATTAATAGATAAGGACCTTAAATTAGCTACACCAATATGTTCATGGAATTAAAAGTAAATTTGGACATAATGAAGGAGTAAATAGGACAAATAGATCAAATGGAAATCCTAGAATTAAAAAATATAGTTTTTAAAATGAAAAATTTATGAGATGTATTTAATAGCAAATTGGATATTACCGAAGTAAAGATATTTACATCTTTATAAAATCATCCAATCTGAAGATTAAAAAGAAAAAATAAAGATTGGAAAAAATTGTTCAGTGTTTCAGTTACCTGTGGAATAATCAAGAGGTCTAATATACATATTGATGGAGTCATAGAAAGGAAAAAAAAGAGAATGGGGCAGAAAAAAATTTGAAAATATAGTAGGTAAATACTTCCTGAATTTTGTGAAAATGACAAACTAACAGTTTCAATCTACCATTTCAAGACAATATATATAACAGAAAGCAATACCCAAGTACACCATGCTGAAAATCAAAAAGAAAAAAGGAAAATCTTAAAAGAAGCCAGAGAAAAAATATGCCTTACCTACAGATACCAAACAAAATTAAGAATGTCTGATGTGTCATAAGAAACATTGGAGGCAGGAAAACAGTGGACTAGCATCTTTAAAATGAAAGAATAAGAAAAACACCCTGCCAATCTATTTCTATAGAAATTTTTAATGAAAGTCAACTAAAACATGAGATAAATGAGAGATGAGAATTTTTCTCTATCAGTTCTACACAAAAGAAAAACATAAAAAAGTGTTTTAGCCTAGAGAGAATTAACACCAATAGAAAACTAAATCTACAGAAAGGAATAAAAACATAAGTAGTGATAAATATGTGAGTAAATATAAGACTCTTTTATGTTTCTCATCTTTATTTCTTTAATAGAAAACTGACTGTTTTAAGCAAAAGAAATCTTTCTGGAATTTATAACATATATTGAAGTAAAATAAGTGAAAATAATAATAAGAACAATAAGAGATATAATGAAATTATAAATGTCTTACAATTTACTTGAAGTATTATAACACAAATTATATATAGACTGTGATATTTTAAGTTTGCATATTGTAATTTCTAAAACCAATACTGAAAGAGCATAAATAACCAATAGATAAAATAAAATAGACTAGAATACTTAAATGCATTTTATTAAGCTGAATGAGGGTACAAAAAGAAACAAAAATAGATATGGAAGTCAGATAGCAAGATGATAGACAACCTCAATTGAAAGGGAGAATTGTCACACTGGTAACTGGTGAAGAGAAATATTCTGTTTACGCTATCTATAAGAAATGTACTTTAGATTTGAATACAGGAAGATTGAATATAAGTATTTTAAAAGGGTATTCTAATAAAAATATATATGAATATATTATAGTTACGAAAATTTTAAAAATCAAGTCTCTGGACAAGAAAGATTACAGATGGTGGAAAATTTCATAATGCCAAGTGAGTCAACTCATGACAAAGAAATAAAAAAATCATACATGTGGAGATAACTCATAATGGAACTCCAAAATATTTGAAGGAAAAACTGATGGAACTAAAACCAGAATAGACAAATTTATAATTATTGTGAGAGATTTTTAACACCCGTCTTTATGTGTAACCTTGGAGGCAGCTTGGTACTCCATCCTATAAGTAATACAGATCTATAATACTTCATGTTTACATTCTGAAGTTCAAACAACAAACCTGTTGGCAACAGCTACTGAAATGGTTAGATATGGCATTAGCGTTCAAAGCAGAATGCCTTTTTCTTATATCTATTCTCATTTCTGAAAAGCCTAGCTGAGGTGTTGATTCTGACCCACTGAGCAAAATCATGTCCATTTGTTTGAGGTCTGAGAATCAAATGATCCTACAAAGACTGAACATCCTGAGGATCTGAGAAATAGAACAGCCATGTTCTTATTCTAGAGTACTGAGAAAATGTGTGTGTGTGTTTGTGTGTGTGTGTGTGTGTGCTTCAAAGAGCTCTATAAATGGTTAGTAATATATAGAATGTGGTGGTTAATAATTTATACATTTTAGAGAAAAATTAATTTGGTCTCAAAGTTTTGCTGCTAAAATCCAATGATGTTCAGAATTCAGTTTCATCAGCAGGGGTAAAAATTACAATCATGGAAGGAAAGTAAGTCTTTTTATTAGGTAAAACACATACAATGCAAAAACAATTGGTACTGCCTTCCCTGACAGATACAGTAACAGTAACGAAGGCTGTAGAGTACTGCTAATGTATTTATTTGACATTTATTAAACAGAGTTTAATGGCAGTGACATTTTAATGTAATTCATCAATTTAATAGTTTTCATGAAAATGCTCCATTTACTTAGATGCTCTATGTATCTTTTCTATTCTCACTAATCATTTTTGTTCATTTGCTATTGAAGTACATTGTCTTGAAATAGTGCATTAGAATCAGAGAATATAGCTTCATAAAGCATTATCATTAAAAACCTATCTAGATTAAGAAGTAATAATAATTAAAATTTTACAGGATTATTTTTTCATTTATCTCAGTGAAGGTAAATCATTAAGCCTGAGAAACCATCTGTATGGATCTATACATACACGCCAGAGGTCATTTTTATAAACATAATCATACATTATAATGAATTCCCAATTTATAATGGGTTTTCTTCTTAAAAAAATCTTTGATAGTAATCTCTTCTAATGAACCCACTAAATCTGATAATCACCAAGGGAGTTTTAGTTTCATATTTCTTTACCAAATCAGTAGAACTGCTAGGGTAACATAATAAGCAGACAAATGGTATTCTGTCCCTTAGTGTAGTTATTTTTTTTATCTAAGATATTTTTTGTGCTGACCTTATAAATTCAATATGTAAGTTTATAAGTAATCAATCAGTAGGGTTCTGGCACTTTGAAGATTTGAGCCTAAGTGGATTTTTGCTTCTGCTGGCTTTTCGCTGCCTGGGTGTAGAGTGGTTGAAGGCATTTCCTTAGCTTGTAGGGAGCACAAAAACAGCCATGCAGAGAAGAGATGATTTTAAAACATGGACTTAAATGATGTGAATATTACACAGTAAAATGAAAATTTGTAGCATTATTAACTTCTGTCAACTTTTTGTAAAGTTATTCTAATAGTTTAGTCTGAGGAAGTACTGCTCTATCATTATCATAGTGAATTGCTTCTGAAGGATATGTGTTGAGGGTAGTGTGTCTTAAGAGCAAGCCAATTAGATGGGTATGAAGTGCCATCAATTGACAGCCTTGACCATTGAGCATCCCTGTAGAAACTTAAGGTTGACAGTAGCTAGGATTTCTTGGACTTAAATTGATAATAATTATTACTAAATTTTCAATGTATCATAAATAGGAATAGCAGTCTACTCAATTAAACTGAAGAATAGTGCCATCAACTAGAACAGACATCAGATGGTCCAGTATTACCCTCTTTTAAGGACAAAAAATGTATGTGTAGCTAAAAGGTTTGAAAACACAGCAAAATGAATTATTTATGGTATTTTAATATTAAAATTTTTCAGACTTTTATATAGAGAATTATATTTGTATTCCCAACATGGATAGATAGGCTAAGATGATATCATTTTTCTATCCTACACACTAAGGAAATTTCTTTCCTGCATCATGTTTTGGTGAGTTTTCCCAGTATCCAGTGGCCAGCTGCTGATATATAATTAGCAATTGACTCTTGAGGAAAAACCATCCTAATTTATAATTTCTGCCACTGTTTTGTGGTGTAAACATTACAACCATGGCTAAGTCCAAGCTACCACCATCACTAAAGGTACCACTTGGGTACAAACAATCTTGTTCTCAGAAGCCAGCACCAGCTGGTGCCATCACATTACTGCTATGCCTACCTTTCAGATACTACTTTCTCTGCCTCCATTACTGAAAAGCTATTATTTTGTTTGAATATTATCTTTAAGTGCATATGACTTTGGAATAAAGATATACATGAAAGAAGTCTTTCTTTTCTCTAGTTTTGTCATCTAGTAAGTAGATTATTTATGTTGGTATTTCTCAATCCTCAGGTGTATCAGAATCCCCTGGTGAGGTTAAATTTGTTTTTAATTACTCCACATGATGCTAATAAGCAGCTAGGATTGAGAAAATCTTTCAGCAGGGAACCTAAATATTCTTGGTTCATGACATTCATAGTAATTTTTTCCTAGAATCCCCAAGTCAACAAAATAAAATAAAACACCTAAGAGTTCTGTTTCAGTATTAGTTTGAAGTGTCTTAATACATATTTATGTCTTAGCAACTTAGCAGCAGCTTAAAAATTGGTATTTATAAATTTAAAGGAGAAAATAATATTTCTATTTCTTTCTTAAATAAACATACTTATTTATAATACTTATGGGATGTATACAACTACTTGCAGGCAATTTACTTGTAGGTAATTCACAACTTGTTAGAACCTCAATTCAGTTTGAAGACTTTCATCCCCCTTTCCTACTTTATATTAATTTCCTCATTGTACTTGCCTTTTAAGAGAGCAACAGATAAAATCCAAATTTTGAAAAGAAATGACATCATTGGAGGGGATGTAGTGAGATCCCAAGTTGGTAATGTCCATGTTTCTCTTGAAAATTTAAAATATCTCAGAGTGCCCCTGTTAGCTCTCTGCAACTTCCCAGAGTGCCTTGGCACACATTTTAGGAACCATGGAATTACAGAACAAATTTTGTATGAAGAGCTAAAACAATAAAAAAAAAACCCTCAAAACTGTGTGATAAAGGACAAAAATAACCTAACTCTGTGAAAACCAGAAGTGTTCATTAAATTATGATTTTTAAAATTTTTCAATGATAATGAAGTGATGATGATGGATATGATGACAATAGTAACAAAAATAATATATTTAATGGAAACTGAATATGCACTAGTCACTGCATGTAAATGCATTTCATACATTATCCTAATCATTTTTTTATAACAGATCTAAGAATTAGATACCATTGTGATGCCCATTTTTTAGATATGGAAAATGAAGGTTTAGAACTTTAGTTACTTCTCCAGCCAGTGACACAACTGGATAGCAAAGGTCTTTTGCTGGAATTCAGAGTCTGTGAATTCGTCCTGAAAGAAACCTGCCTCAGTCATGAGGAATAGAATTGATGCAGAGTCTGTGGTTTCAGTGTAAGTAGGCAGATCAAAACCTAGAGTAAGGCAACCAAAGATTCCTGGCATCAGCACCTATCCTGCAGAACTAGATGAGAAAAACAATTGGAAAATCCTGGTAGTCTGGAGGAGTGGAAAACAGGTAGGGGTGTGTGTGTGTGTGTGAGGGTGGGTGGGTGGGTATGGGTGTGAGTGTGTGTAAGTACACATATACTTTCATAATTTCCAGAAATTATCCCTTGGCTAGGGTCATGTGCTACTGCAAATTAGAATTAGAAGAAAAAGCAAAATAAAGACAACTAAATGTTAGAGGGGAAAGGATGGGGAACAGGAAACGTGAAGATAAGGGGAAAGAGAGAAATGGCAGCAGCTTCTGTCGTCTTGTACCTTCCTAAACTTATTTATCACCATTGTCCTTTACTTGCAATATTGAAATTCTTAAATATCTATGTTTCCTTTAAGGTAGCCCCTGCTTCAAGTACACCGTTAAATTTAAATACGATATTTGGACTGAGAACTTTTCTTGTCAAAATATTCCTTTCTTCTCAGGAGCCATATTAGGCTCCACCTCATGTGTATTATTAGATTAAGATCCAGAACTGAGTGGAACAAAAAGACAGAATTCTTGAGTTGCTTGTGTACTGTTGAAAACCTGTAATGACAAGTGTTAATTTGTATTTATGAAGAAATTTCAAGATATAAAAGGGCATGTAGTGTTAGAAATATCAGAGTATACCTACATCAAATCATTAAAGACTTTCCAGAGCATTTGCTTCAAAGCTTTTGTGCTTCTATATCTGACATTAGTCTAGAGATGGATAAGAAGCAATTATATGTTGTCAAATCTCTCCTGTATTTCTTCCCTGCCCTCTTCTTCCCACAAGACTTTATCTTACTCATTAGGTTCCTAGGACATGTACTGTTAGACTGCATTTGTATGGGAAAGTGATTTTTTTTTCAGAGAAACAGCGTGTGGCTCTGTTGCCCAGGCTGGAGTGCAGTGGTGCAGTTACAGCTCACTACAGACTTAAACTCCTGGGTGCAAATGATCCTCTTGCTTCAGCATCCTGAGTAGCGGGGACCACAGGCGTGTGCCATTGCTCCCAGTGGAAGGTGACTCATTTCTAACGGTGATGAAATGTGTCCTCTGAGACTTCCTTATATTTATTCTGATGGCTCACCCTGTTAGTGAGTGACTTTTGCATTTCTGTACCCCATGATTTAAATGAGCACAGTCCCTGGCGTATAGTAGTCATTTAATAAATATGCGTTGGATGAATTAACATCACCTCCACATAGATTTATACTATTGTCTATATAATTTACTAAGTGTGTCTTAAGTGATAAATATCTGAGCACTTCATAGAGTGTGTATAGATACTTGTTTCACATTATTACTGTTTTGTGTGACTCTTTGTAGGGTTACCCTTTCTCCCAACTGAAGAACAGTAATGAGAGTATGGTTAATACCACAGTGCTAGATTCTAATTTTCTTTCAAAGGCCAAAATTACCTTTTTGGAAGGGTAGTGTTATCCACTGCATTTTATTTTGTTTTTATTTTGCGTGTGCATATATATAATTAATACAATATAATATACGCTATATATTGTATATCATATATGCATATAAATGCAAACGAAAAACAAAATTATTTAAAATTTAATACACACACAGAGTTGCTCCTCAGCTCACAGTGGGGTTACATCCTGAGAAACCAATTGTAAGTTTAAAACATCATGAGTCAAAAATTCATGTAATATACCTAACATCCGCTTAGCCTAGCCCACCTTAAACATTCTCAGAACGCTTACATTAGCCTACAGTGGGGCAAAGTCACCTAGTGACACAAAGCCTATGTTATGGTAAAGTGTTGCCTATCTCATGTAATTTATTGAATACAGTACTGAAAGTGAAAACCAGAATGGGTGTATGGGTACACACAGTTAACGTACACAGTTGAAAACACAGTGGGCCTGAAGATTATTTGAGGCATTGAAATAAAATTAATTGCTGGATGATGAGGATGCTCCAACTGCAAGGTCGTCAATTTCTCTTTCTTCTGATGAGGATGGAAAATAGCTAGTGGAAGTCCCAGAGGCATTGACACTTGTTGTTGGTTTAGCAGGAATAATGTACTTCAACAAGATATCAAGTATTTGTTGCTTACCTTCCTAGTGGCATCACAGACTAGAAGCTATGCTCACTACTGCTGGAAAGCATCATGAGAGAACATAGTACCATGTGCTGCTGGCCTGGGAAAACATAAACATTCAAAATTTGATGTATGATTTCTACTGAATGCTATCATTTTCACACTATTGTGAAGTGGACAAATCATAAGTTGAACCATCACAACTGCAGTCAGGGAAATATGTGGGTAGGCAATTTCATTTTTGTGTGAACATCAGAGATTATACTTACACAAGCCTAGATGGTCTAGCCTACTACACACCTAGGCTATGTGGCACATCCTATTGCTCCTAGGCTACAGACCTATTAAGTACAGGATGTGCTTAATACTGTAGGCAATTATAACACAATGATAAGTACTTGCATATCTAAACATATCTAAACATAGGAAAGGTACAGTAAAAATACCATATAAAAGATTAAAAAATGGGCTGACTGCAGTGGCTCAAGCCTATAATCCCAGTGCTTTGGGAGGCTGAGGCAAGAGGATCTCTTTGAGGCCAGGAGTTTGAGACCACCCTGAACAACATAATGGACCCCCATATCTACAAAAAATAAAAAATCAGTTGAGTGTAATAGCACATGCCTGTAGTGCCAACTATTTGGGAGGCTGAGGCAGCACGATCACTTGAGCCTGGGAATGTGAGGTTGCAGTGAGCTGTGATCATGCCACTGTACTCCAGCCTCTGTGACATAGCAAGACCCTCTCTCACAAAAGGAAAAAAAAAAATACATTACACCTATCTAGGGCACTTACCATGAATGGTGCTTGCAAGACTGGAAATTGCTCTGGGTGAGTCAGTGAGTGAGTGGTGAGTAAAGGTGAAGGCCTAGGATATTACTCTACACTACTGTAGACTTTATAAACACTGTACACTTAGGTTACACCAAATTTATAAAAACTATTTTTATTTCTTCAATAATCAATTAACCTTAGCTTATTGTAACAGTTTTACTTTATAAACTTCTAATTTTTTTTTTACTTTTAGATTCTTTTGTAATAACAGTTTAAAGCACCCACATATTGTATAGGGGTACAAAAATATTTTCTGTATATGCCTATTCTATAAGCTTTTTTCTATTTTTACAATTTTAATTTTTTATTTTATTTTATACTTTTAACATCTTTTTTGTTAAAAACTAAGACACAAACCACACATTATCCTGGGATTACATAAAATCAAGATCATCAATATCACTGTCTTCCTCCTTCATATCTCATTCTACTGGAAGATCTTCAGGGGCGATAATGCACTTGTAGCTGTGGTCTTCTATGAGAACAATGCTCTCTTCTAGGATACCTTCTGAGGGAACTGCCGGAGGCTGTTTTACAGTTGACTTTCGTTTTCAATGAATAAGAGTACACTCTAAAGTAATGAAACAATGAATACTATAGTAAATTCATAAACCAGTAACATAGTTTATTATCATTACTAAGTATATACTGTGCATAATTGTATGTGCCATACTTGTATATGACTGGCAGCACAATAGGTTGGTTTACATCAGCATCACCATAAACAGGTGACTAATGCATTGTGCTAAGACATTAGGAAGGTTACAACATCGTGATGGGATAAAAATTTTTAAACTCCATTATAATCTTACAGGACCACCATCATATATGCACTCGATTGTTGACTGAAATGTCATTATGAGGCACGTGACTGTGTATGTAATTTTCAATGTAAGCAACCTCCTTCATTCTTTTTTATCTTCCCTAGTCTCTTTCAATCTTATCCCTGCTTCCAGAAAATCATGCATTGTTCAAATAGTATTTCTCATGTCGGGAGGTGTTTATAAAATCAGCAGGCTAAAAGCCTTCTTAAATATATGGAGTATCTTTTTAAAAAAGTAGTTACAGTGATAGTGCTTTGTAAATAAAAGAAAATTGGCAGAGGAAGTTCAATATATTGCTATATGTGGCCCAAGTGGTAAAATGTGTTTCATTGTAGATTGAAGTCAATTGTAGTCCTTGATGTTTCTTTCCACACATTCCTTTTGTGTATGATAATATCACTCTTGGGCAGTGGAGGCAGAAAGGGAAACTGAATAGGTAATGATACTAATTTACCTCATTCAAGAACAGTACAAAACTGCCCGATGCATTTACTATGTGAGAGGGGGAAAGTGATGCAGGAGTTTGCTTTAGAAATACATGTAAAAAGAAAAATTGATCTTTTTCTGTGTTTGTCCTCTTTTGTTGATGTGGGAACAATATTGAATGGCTTCTGGCAACTACTAATCAATTGTTGTCTTCCTCCTAACAATCTTTTCTGTCATTGTTTGATACTCCTCTATCTCTTTCTTCAGTACTTCCTATATTAATAGAATTCATTTACTCGAACATTTTATTGAGTGCTTACCTGTGGTCCACGCTGTACTAGGTGTTACAGGGAGTAAATATAAAACAGAAAAAGAAAATTATGGTTTATGCCTTAAAAAAGATATCAGTCTTTCTATACTCAACAAAATGATCAGGTGAGATATGACATTAATATATCTATTATCAATAGAAATGCACATAGCATTTCTATTTATACGTCTACTATAAACTTATCTACTGTTATTTTCCAACTTGTGAGCAAACTGTTTCTAATTTCTTTTTTTCCCAGAAATATTAAGGAAGTATGAATGATTTTGTTAAGTGGTTATACTGTATAATGCGGAAATCCAGGTTTTAAGTGTGTCCATCACCAAGACAGTGTTAAATATTTATCCCTTGATACTCTCCCTTCATCCCCCCTTCTTAGTTTCCAGTGTCTTTTATGTCTCTTTGTGCCACATATATCTCTTGATTAGTTCCCACTTATTAGTGAGAAAATGTGGTGTTTATTTTTTTCATTCCTAAGATACTTCACTTAGAATAATGGCCTCTATTTCCATTCAAAATGTGACAAAAGACATCATTTCATTCCTTTTTATGACTAAGTAGTACTCTGTGATATACATATACCATGTTTTATTTTTATCCACTCATGAATTAATGGAGACATAGGTTGATTTCATATCTTTGCAATTGTGAGTTGTGCTGTGATGAAGTTTAAGTTCGGGTGACATTTTGATAAAGTGATTTCTTTTCATTTGAGTAGATACTCAGTGTTGGGATTGCTGGATCAAATGGCAGGTTTACTTCTAGTTCTGTGAGGAATTGCCATACTGTTTAATGTAGGGTCTATACTAGTTTGCAGTCCCAGGAACAGAGTATAAGTGTTCCTTTTTCTCTGCATCCACACTAGCAGAGTGGTTGTTTTCTTTTACTTATTAATAATCCCCATTCTAACAGGGATAAGGTAATATATCATTGTGGTTTTAAATTGCATTTCTATGATGATTATTAATGTTGAACATTTTTTCATATTTGTTTTGCCATTTCTCTATCTTCTTTAGAAAAAAATTCTGTTCATGTTTTTACCTAATTTTTGAGGGGGCTGTTTGTTTTTTCCTGCTTGTTTCTCTGAGTTTTTTGAAGATTCTGGATATTAGTCCTTTGTTGTATGCATAGTTTGTCAATATTTTCTCCCATTTTATAGGTAGCCTGTTTAGTCCGTTGATAATTTCCTTTGTTATGCAGAAGCTTTTTAATTTAATTAAGTGCCATTTATTTTTGTTGCTGCTGTTTTTGCCTTTGGGGTCTTAGTCATAAATTCAATGCCTACATTTAGAAGAGTTTTCCTACATTTTCTTCTAGAATTTTTATGGTTTTATGCCTCACATTAAAATCTCTAATCCATCTTGAATGAATTTCTGTGTACGGCAAGATATACGGGTCCTGTTTCAATCTTCTGTATATGCCTATCCAATTTTCCCAGCATTATTTATAGAATAGGGCATCCTTCCCAGTGTATGTTTCTGTCTGCTTTGTCGAAGATCAGTTGGTCATAGCTATATGGTTTTGTATCTGGGATCTCTGCTCTCTTCCATTGGTCTATGTCTGTACTTTTATACCAGTATCATGATGTTTTGTTAGCCTTGTAATAGAATTTGAAGTCGAGTAATGTGATGCCTCCAAATTTGTTCCTTTTGCTTAAGATTGCTTTGGCTATTCAGGCTATTATTCATTCCAAATGAAGTTTAGGATTATTTTTTCTAAGTCTGTGAAATAAGATATTGGCATTTTGATGAGAATTGCATTAAATCTGTAAATCACTTTGGGCAGTGTAGATATATTATCAATGTTGATTCTACCAGTCTATGAGCATGAGATATTTTTACGTTTGTGTCATGTGTGATTTCTTTCATCAGTGTTTGGTGGTTCTCCTTGTAAAGATCTTTCACCTCCTTGGTTAAGTATATTCCTTAAGTATTTTATTTTTTTGCTATTATAAATGATATTGAGTCCTTCATTTGACTTTAAATTCGGCTGTTATTAGTATATAGAAATGCTACTGATTTGCATATGTTGATTTTTGTAACCTGAAACTTTACTGAATTTATTTATCAATTCTAGGAGTCTTTTGGTGGAATCTTTAGGTTGAGGTCTGTTCCTGTAGGTCTATTGTGATCCTTTGGAGGTGTCAAAACAGCTTGTTTTCAATGTGCTGGTTTCTTCTCATCTGAAACTTCTTCACTCAGCTGATGACACATAAGTTTGTGGTGCACTTGTGCTCCTCTGCTGGGAACTCTCCTACTTAGTGAAAAGGAATGGTCTGTGGAAGTCACCTTTGTATCGTACTCCAGAGGATTTACCCAGCAGGATCAGGCAGAGGCACTGAGAGCCTATAATGCAACTCCTCTCCCACATCATTCCATTCCCCTGTGGTTGTCATAGTCCAAGCCAATGGTGGGGGATATTCATATGGAGTGGTGGGTTGTCCCCAGGTCACTGTTGGAAACTCTGGTAGGTGGCTGGCAAGTTCCTCTGCTTGGAGGCAGGTGGTGTGGGAGTTTGCGGTATTTACGCCTCTACATGGCAGTGATAGCAGTGGCTGGGTGAGGCTGTTTAGGTGATGCCCCCAGATGCCAGGGCTGTGGGCATTGGATCTGTTCAGTTCCAAGGGCAGAGGTAATATTGATCAGGGGGCAGTTTCTGGTGAGTTTCTGGTGAGTGGGTCTGTAGAGGCAGTGCCACTGCAGCTGTATAGCATGGGGTGACTTTGGGGTCACCAATGTGCACGGTGCACTGTGTTGCCAGGCTCACAGCATTCAGGGCCACTGAGATGTGTGGGGTGCCGTGGAAGCTTGGTGGGTCATGGGATCTTGGACAGTATCTAGGCAGATCTTGGAACCTTGGCTGGCATCTGGATGGGTCTCGGGACCTTGGCAAGTGGCTGGTGGGTCACAGGGCCTTAGTGAGTGCCTGGGCAGGTCACAGTGCCTAAGCAGGCACCTCGGCAGGGAGGGGTGCCTTGACAGATGCCTGGGTGGGTTGCTGGACCTCAGCCAATGGTAGGGTGGCTCACTAGGCTGCAGCAGCTGGATGACCCATGGCTGGTGGGGCTGAGGAGACATGCAGTGCTCCACTGGCTATTTGTGGTGGCTGGGTCTCTCACTCTGCCATGTCCAACTGCAGCAGCTGCTGCAGATACTCAGGTGGCAGTGGCAGCACTATTGAGGCCACAAGATGGCAGCAGCAGATGCTGAGGGCCAGTGGGTGTCTGCTCTGCCCTCAGCGGCTTTTGGGGGTGGGGGTGGAGGAATGCACAGCACCTAGTCACAGTGCATGTGAGAACACCCTCTCTCCCTGTTCTCTCTGCAACCCTGCATGGGTAATGAGGTGGCAGCTGTAGTGGATCCATAGACCAGGTGCTCTGAGGCTGAGCTGAGGGAACAGAATCGGATATGTTGCACCAACTGGGGATCAGAAGGCAGTGGGACCCCACTGTGCCCACTCTTCTGTGCAATGCTGCTGCACAGTCTCTACGCAGCTCCCTGATTAGTTCAGTGGTCTGCTGTGGTGGGGGGTCCCCCTCAAAGCTCAGGTTTCAATGTTCTCTGGAGGAGAGTGGAGCCCTGAGGATCTCTCCGCTGACCCGTCCCCACGTGTGGATGTTTCTACCAGGTACCTTTCCATCTTGCCGAGAGGATGGTACCTGGTACCTTCCATCTCTCCTTTAGTTTGGGTGTCTCTGGATGCTTCTGTGATCATTCGAGATGCTCTCTCCAAGAAGGTCCATCCATAAGTGAACTCTACCTGTACCTTTCGGTCCTCTTCTTGAGAGTGGCTAGTGCAGGTGCTTCTAGTCTACTGCCTTGGTCATCCCCCACCCCACCCAAACTGTCAATATTTTCTTTATAACACTAAAATTCAACATTTTAAGATATTATTAATGTGATATTTTAACCACATTAATTCCATTATTAATCCATCCTAAAATAAAGTGTTGAATTAAAATAAACTTCTTATCCTCTTTTGGAAAGCAGTGTTCATTTAATAAGCATGACATTTATAATTGTGATTGAGATAAAATATTTATAAGTATTTTCACTCCTCCTACTCTGAGAATCTAGGGTGGTTTAAGGTTTCCTGTTGGCATCTGTTATTTAGGGGTCATGGAGGAATCTGAAAGCAGCTCTGGCAGTGATCCACATAACAAACAACTGAACCAGTAGGAAATAATAGGGCAAAAACTTGTGTCGTTGGAATTAGAGCATGAGAGTTTAAGAGACAAGGGTTCTAGGAACAAAGAGAGAGTTGAAGGCAGCTGCTGAACACACTTTTGAAGAAATAAATGGGTGAAGAATTTTAGAATGTTTTTAGAACTGCATACAACATACTGATCCTGATCTTTCTACATTCCACCATTCCCTAGACACTTCCTCAGAAAGTATCAGTAAACACTTTTCAATGAATTTTAGCAGAAAATTAGGCTGATTAGTTATGAGGCTTAAAAACAACAAATTAGGGTTATTCAGTTGTAAAAAAATGGAAAAGCATGCTAGGGATGTGATATGAAGTATTTGACTATAGCTTTCTGTGTCTATGCATTTAGTAGTCAAGTGATGACCTTTTTGTTTCTCGTAGAAATAGTGTAGATAAAAACAGTAAACATTCATGAAAACACTTTTAAATGAACATAAAATATACCTAGGTCGCACCTGCAGAGAATCTAATTTAATAGTCAAGGGTGTGGTTCAAGCAGTTATTTTTTTCAGATTTTACCAGGTGATTCTAGTGTCTTCTAACTGCTGCTGTGCACTTTGACAGCTTCCATGTCTGGGAGAATTTCTTGCAAAGGTGATGTGATGACAAAGATTGTGATTGTGCTGGGTTTCAACTGATACTAAAGAGGTTTGCCTGTTTTTAAAAATAAACATACGCACTCTAAAGCAAATATTGGATGAAATATTTTTGTAAGTTTTCTATTTTTATTTTTTTTTTAAGACAGTGTCTCTCTCTGTTGCCTGGACTAAAGTGGAGTGGCGTCATTATAACTCACTGCAACCTCAAACTCCTGGGCTAAAGTGATCTTCCTGCCTCAGTCTTCCAAATAGCTGGGACAACAGGAATGCACCACCATAGCTGGCAAATTTTTATTTATTTATTTTGTAGAGACCATGTCTCACTATTGACCAGACTGATCTCCTAGCCTCAAGTGATCCTCCAGTCTCAGCTGCCCAAAGTGCTAGGATTGCAGGTGTGAACCACTGTGCCCGGCCTCATTTGTATTCTAATTAATTACATTTTACACATACATTTTGTTTTATTTGTAAGGACCAAAACTCCTTTATAGTTTCTGTCTTTAATAATACCTGTTTTTTTAATCTCTCTTGAGTCATAATTAGTGTCATCTTTAATGACGTCTCCTTTTCCAAAGTTATGTAGCTATTCATTTATTCTTTCTTGTGATGTTTTCTATATACTATCAGCCAGTGTCTTTGTATGACTTGAGAGGACAAGCTAAAGCAGAAGAGTGAGTGCCAGTTATCACTGGATTTTGACATCAGTATTATGCTAACTTTATAAAATGCACTTAAATGCTTTCCAAATATTTATATTTGCTAGAGCAGTTTAAAAACAATTGTTTTTCTTGAAAGCTTTAATGAATTCTTTAGTAAGCCAACCAGACTGGCTTTTTTTGCTATGGTTCTATAACCATTTGTTTCAAATTTTGACTGTCATGGTATTCAAATATTATCTTATAATTAATAAATTTAATTAACTATATTCTATCATAAAATTTTTATTACATACATATTTTCAAAATGTCGGTCTTATGTATAATATTTTTATAAGTTCTTAATCTATTACAAATATAAAGTCACAGCTGCATTGTGAATTTTTATGTTATGCAGTCTTATTTTCTTTTGTTTTCTAATTTTCTTTGTTAGCAGCTTTTCCATTTTATTGATCTTTTCAGAGAACTAGCTTTTGGAGTTGGTTTTTGTTTGCTGCATTTTCTTCTATAGACTAATTGATTACTTCTTTAATTTATAACACCTGTATCTTTTTTTAAATTTTTGTTTAATCAGTATTTTTGTTTTATCAGAACGTTAATGGAAATTGCCCCCAAATTTTATAAATTCTTGACTAAGTTGTTTTAATGTTTTTTTGATTGCTTAGTTGTGTGTGTGTGCTTGTGTCTATTATAACTTCAATGGTTCTTCTTATTAAACAAAATGTGTTTTGTATTTTTATATACTTTTATGTGTGCAAATATGAATGTGCACATACAAATGTATTAATTTGTATATAGATAATTCAGACAATGATAATTTAATGATTTGAGTGAGCGTAATATGAAGTTACAGTTACATTGTCTGACCTTCTACAGTAATGAAGACTGAAAAACCAAAAATCACAGTGATTGATTTTTCCCTTTCACATTCAACTTTCTTGAAAATACTTTGTATGATACCATTTAATATTTTGCTTGTTTATACATTTTATTCTTGCTACCATATTATGTTCTTTCTTTCCATCAATCAAAAAAACACTGTGCTTTAGCATTCTTAATTAATGACATGTCACTTACTCTAAACCACTACACCTATACTCAGTACTCACAAGTACTTTGTTATAGAAACCATTTGTACATTTGTATATGCACACAAGCATGTATACTTAAAACCAGTTAGGAGCTATTAATATATGGGCATAGTTTTCAAATACTGGAAACATAGAAAATGTATAGTTGAATAACTTGCTTTGGAATTGAGAATACTGAGTCAAAGATTTTGATTTACTCACCCAATATCACACAACTGGATGGTCACCAGAGAAGAATAAGATGTCTCTGACTTTCAGATATTTAACTTGCCATGCAGAGTTATAAATGGAATAAACAGATTATATATGTATATAGTTGGGAATGTTTGAAATTAGAATATTCCACAGAGTCCCTGGGTACTTTATGAGTGCTAAATAACAAATTAGAAATAAAACTTCAGGAACAACAGTGACCTTTTTTATTCAAGTGATATTATGTTTCAAATCAAATTAGATTTAAATCAATTTGTACTTAGATTCTATCTTCCTGCTACCATATTGCAACTTCATTGTTTTTTGTTTTCTGTGTTTTGACACTTGTTATACAATTTTTATCCAGCTGACACTTTTATTGTCCAATCAGAACGATCTCAACAGTTTGGTATTTCATTAATAAAATGTCACAGCTCTGTATCTTGGAAGTTCAAGTCTTTAGCTTCTATCAGTGTTAGACTCAATTGAGAACTCAATTTTCCTCAGTGGAAAAGTTCCAAATGAGTCGATATGAGAGAATATGTTAGAAAATATAACACACATATATGCATATATATCTATGCATATATGTCTATATATGTATATGTACATATATATGCTATGCTGAAAACATAAGAAAATTTAAAAATGTTACCGGCTATATCTGTGTACATATTTAAGATAAAGAAATAAAAGAAAAACTATACGTAAAAGAAAAACTATACCAGATACTTGTTAAAAATAGCAAGACTGAATGCAACTTCTGTATAACAAAAGGTGGGAGAATTTTTTTCCTTGTATAAATTCATGGAGTACAAGTATTATTTTGTTACTTGGATATATTGCATAGTCATCAAGTCAGAGATTTTAATGTATCCATCACCCAAATAATGTACTTTGTACCTATTAAGTAATTTCTTATTATCTTATTATCCACCCTTCTCCATCCTCCCCACCCTTTGGAGTCTCAACTGTCTTATCATTCCACATTTTACATCCATGGTCCATGGGTGCACATTATTTAGTTCCCACTTATATTTGAGAACACGAGTTTTCTTGCTGTGTCTAAGTTGTTTCACTTAAGATAATGGCCTCCAATTCCATTCATTTTGCTGCAAAAGACATGATTTAATTCTTTTTATGACTGAATAGTATTACATTGTTTATATATACCACATTTTCTTTATCCATCCATTTGTTGCTAGACATGTAGGTTGATTCCATATCTTTGTTATTGTGAATAGTGCTGTGATAAACATATGAGTGCTGTTATGTTTTTCATATAATGATTTCTTTTCCTTCAATAGAGGTTGTACTAATTTACCTTACAACCAATACTGTATAGGCTTTCTCCTTTCTCTGCATCCTCACCAATAATTGTTATTTTTGGCTTTTAAATAATAGCCATTCTGATTGCTATGATATCTTAATGTGATTTTCATTTGTATTTCTCTGATGATTAGTGATGTTGAACATTTTTTCATATCTTTTTGATCATTTGTATGTCTCCTTTGAAAAATGTCCATTCATATTCTTTGCCCACTTTGTTAATGTGCTTACTTGGGACTTTTTGTTGTTGTTGTTGTTGAGTTGTTTGAGTTTCTTGTAAATTCTGTATATGAGTCCTGTATCAAATGATTAATTTGCAAAAAAATTCTCTCATTCTGCAGGTTGTGTGTTCATTCTGTTAATTATTTCTTTTTCTGCGTGGATATGTTTTAGTTTAATTAAGTTCAATTTGTCTAGTTTTGCTTTTGTTGCCTCTGCTTTTGAGGTCTTAGTCATAAATTCTTCACCTAGACATATGTCCAGAAGAGTTTTCCCTAGGTTGTTTTTTTCCTACCTTTTTTATGGTTTTGGTCCTTACACTTAAGTCATTAGTACATATTGAATTGATTTTTGTATATGGTGAGCAATAGGGGTCCAGTTTCATTCTTGCTTATGGAAATCCAATTTTCCCAGTACCTTTTATTGAAAACAGCATCCTTTCCACAGTGTTGGTTATGTAGACTTTGTCAAGAAACAGTTGGTTGTAAGTATGTGGCTTTATTTCTGAGTTATCTATTCTTTTCCATTCATCTATGTGTCTATTTTTATACCAGTATCATGATATTTTGGTTACTACAGCCTTGTAGTATCATTTGAACTTTGTTCTTTTTGCATAGGATTACTTTTTCCATTCAGAGTTTTTTTGATTCCATATGAATTTTAAGATTGCTTCTCTAATTCTTTGGAAAATGGCATTGATGTTTCATTAGAGATTACTAGAGAATCTACTGAATCTGTAGATTGTTTTGGGCAATATGGTCATTTTAACAGAATCAATTCTTCCAATTCATGAGCATGGGATGTTTTTCCATTTGTTTTTTTCACCTATAATTTCTTTCATCATTGTTCTTTTTAGTTTTCCTTATAGAGTCTATCATAATAAAAACCCACAAAAAATTAGATATAGGAGGAACATACCTCAAATTTATAAAGATCATGTATGACTAACCTACAGACAACATCATACTAAATGGGGAAAAGTTGAAAGCATTTCCCCTAAGAGCTGGAACAAGAATAAGATGGCCACTTTCACAACCTCTATTCAACACAGTACTGGAAGTTCTTGCCAGAGAAACCAGGCAAGAGAAAGAAATAAATAACATCAAAATCAGAAAGAAGAAAGTTGAATTTTCCCTGTTTGCTAATAATATGATCTTTTACCTAAAGATCCTAAAGACTCAACTAAAAAAAACTCTTAAACTTAGAAGTGAATTCGTTAAATTTCAGGATATAAAGTTAACATACAAAAATCAGTAGCATTTTTATACACCAATAACAATCAGGCTGAGAACCAAATCAAGAAGGTAATTCCATGTACGATAGCTACAAAAACAAAACAACAACCTAGAAATATATTTAACAAAGGTGGGAAGATATTTAAACATTTTGTTGAACTAATTAAAAAGTTCCAGAGATGTTATGGGGACTGTGAATAACATGGTTAGTCCACCTGTGTTGTCTAATTGGTGCTCATCAAAGTTAGGATCCTGCCCTCCCACAGACACTAATAGAAGAGGGTCATATCTTGTTGACATTTCAAAGGAATGGCTCCCAGGTCCTTGAGAAAGAGATTCCTGGGGATTTGCATCTCAAAGGGTCCTGGAAAGAATTTACAATTACAACTTTTCTATTGTAAATGCCTTGATAAAAGGAAGGTCAGAGGTCTATGGTCTAGAAGAAGACTCTTTAAAGTTTAGACCAATTTAGGGGAAAGTTAAGGCCATCTTGGTCAACTAATCTATTAGTTCAATAAGACTTTATTCCTTTATCAGAAGAGCCATCATAAAATATATTTGATGATATTTTCTATTAGTTGGTATTTAATTAAAATCTTATGAATTGAAATCTACTTATAAAATATAATTTATATAATAATCTTTAAATAACCTCAAAATTTAATGTCCTGGAAAACTTCTAAAATTCTCTCTCTCTCTTTCCTTTTAGTGTTTATGCTTCCTTTTAAAAATTATCATGGAAAGGATAGAGGGAGAGGATATTCTTTTCTAATTATGGAGACTTCATAATGTAGCATGAATAAAAGGAGAAAGAAATGTGAAGACAAGTTCCGCAGTATTCCTTTTGAGCTCATTAAATGTCAACTGTATTAATTGATATTTTCTTGAAGGTTGAAGTAAGTTTCCTTTAACACTGCATATAAGCTTCGGAATTGTCTTTTATTCATGTAATTTCCAGTATTACTATCAGAGGGATTTTAACAGTGATATACCAATCCATACCATTCATTAGTACAGTATTCACTTCTAATCCATGGGGAATACATTATAAAACTCCTGGTGGATGTCTGAAACCATGGTTAGTACTAAACCCTCTATATACTATATTTTTTTTGATCTGACAACTGAAGTGGCTACTAAGTGACTAACGGGTAGATTTTCTGGACAAAGAGATGATTGACATCCTGGGTGGAATAGAAAGAGATAGTGAAAGATTTCATCACACTACTCAGAACAGCAATTTAGAGTTTGTGAATTATTTATTTCTGGAATTTTCCATTTAATATTTTTGGACCATAGTGGGTAACTGAAATTGCTGACAGTGAAACCACAAATAAGGGAGACATTATTTTTAAAACAAAGTTAGCCAGATTTTGAAAAGTCTCACTCATATGATTTATTTTTCACTGAATTTCTCCAAGTACAGATTTCTGAAATTACATTCTTTAGCTTTTTTTAAATGTGTAGATATACACTTTGATTGGCAATGACAGACTACATTCTTCAGTTGCCAAATTTACTTACAATTGACGATCTGACAAAAATACAAATTAAAAAGAAATAATAACAGAATTCAATTTTACAAAATCATTTATTTCTTTTTTTTTTATTTCAGCATATTATGGGGGTACGAATGTTTGGGTTATGTATATTCCCCTTGCCCCACCCGAGTCAGAGCTTAAAGCATGTCGATCCCCCAGATGGTGTGCATCACACTCATTATGTGTGTATATATCCATCCCACTTCCCCCTCCCATCTGCATGACACCCGATGGTTGTTATTGCTATATGTGCACTTAAATGTTGATCAGCTAAAACCAGTTGATTCTTAACCAGTTATTAGTTATGCAAAACGTATCTTTGTCAAATTAAATAGGGCTATAATGAGAGAAGTTAAACTTGGATATTTGCATAGTTGCATTAAAACCATCTATCAGGTTTAAATGCCTGTCATTATTTTGGTGGGTTTTAATTTCCCTTTGATTCATCATTTTCAAATGCAAAATAATTGTAGGATTCCAAACTCTTGACCTTTAGAAAATGTCAAAACAAAGGAAAATGCTTTCTATAATGACAATAGGTGGTTTCTTTCCAAATTATGTAGTGCTTTGTTTCTTTATCTTAGTTCAGAACGCTTTTGATAACTAACTAGGTTCTCTTAAAACAAAAGCATAAACAAACAAATGAATTAGCCTCTTTTCTCCATTTGATTATCTTTATGAGTCCCAGATGAATAAAATTTATTTTATGTAGGGGAAACCTTTATCATGGTTTTCCTGGCAAAGATCTCTTTTTGGTGATGAAGTAGGTATTATAAAATTGAATTGTACTTTTATAAATGTCATCTAATAGTACAGATAGAGGCTAGAAATATTTTAAGTCCTTTAACTCACTGCTTGATAATCCAATACTAATTATGATGATTATCAATAAAAATAATTGCCCATATATATTTTGATGCCCTATGTGTATTGCTGTAATAATAGTCAGCGCTGAAGCCACTCCCTCTCAATCTCCCAGTTTATCATGTAACAGTGATAATAGTTTCTGTCATGGAATTTGAGCAGAATCATAGTTAACACTAGAGTTTAGTTTGCTTATCCTGCTATTTCTCCTCTCATCTGAAGGTGTCCCTTCTTTCCAAAGCCTACTTTTATTGTAAGCCTATAATCAAATTTGAGATTATTAGATTAAGGTCATCTATAGTTGCCATCAACCTTATGAGGTTTGCCAACTTCCAAATCCAATACTTTTTCCTTGAGTTTCCATTAGTTTTTCTATGCATTATAGTCCTAGCCTTTTAGATAGCCTTGTTTTATCAAGACAGCAATGAAAAATTGAGTCTGTCTTCCCCTGAGGGATGTTTCTCAAATTTATATAAATATATTCTAAATAACATACTATTTTCCTGAAAGATATTCTCATTGGATATTTGTTTGAATTTTACAGAAAGCATAGAAAGAGCCATTACTACCTTAGACAGACAGTGCAGTTTATTTCTATAATGAGGTGCCCTGTGTTTTCTGCACTTGTGGTATAGCTCTTGCTGAGTAATGTCTAATTTATATTCATTTTCCATTGTCTCTGACATAAGTAGCTTTTATAAATCTTAATTTCTTTTATTACTTTTGCTCAGAGAAATATCACATGAGGAAATTAGGGTTTTCTCTGTCAGAATGTAAACTCAGTGACTGAATCAGACACACAACCAAGTATCCCAATCAGTGTTTTGGTTCTCTCAGAAATCCTGTACAAGATGAAATGAGTAAGTGCTTAGTCAGAAGAGGATCAAATGCTTGTGTTGCACTTTGAATTTACAAGGGAAAGCAAAATGTATCACCACTTCTTTAAAACGTAGTGTTTTAGAATTCCTTAAAAATCACTGTATAATATAGTTCAAAACAGTATCATCTTTAACTTTAATTCTTTGGAGGTTAGTTTGCCCTTACAATTATAATTGTCTTTGATGGAACAACCTGTCTGCTTGACAACCTTGGAAGAGAGAGATAAAATAGAAAACAGATAAAATAAGAATGAAATCCTGTCATTTGCAGCAATGCGGTTGGAATTGGAGGTCATTATGTTAAGTGAAATAAGCCAGACACAAAAGACAAATATTGCATGTGTTCTCTCATATGTGGGAGCTTTAAAAATTGTATCTCATGGACACAGAGAATAGGACAGTGGTTATCAGAGGCTCTGAAGGGTGGAGGGGAGAAAGGATGAGCGAGGTTGGTTAGTGGACACAATGCAGTTAGAAGGATTAACTTTCAGTGTTCGATAGTAAATTGGGTGACTATTCTTGACAATAATTTGCTATATATTTTAAAATAGAAGAATTAGAATGTTCTCAACACAAATAAAAGATAAATATTTGAGGTAAAGAATATCCCAGTTACCCTAATTTGATCAGTATGTATTGTATACATGTATCAAAATATCACATGTACCCACATAATATGTACAACTATTATGTATCAATTTTACAAAAGAAAAACTTCAGAAGCAAATAAAAAGACATTGATATTTACAATCATTAGATTTTTTTTAGTGATTCATTGTAGATTTACTTATTTGGATTGCTTCTATTTATTGAAAATCAATGGCATGTGTGTAGGAAATAGTATAATTTAGAATTTATGTTACATATCATGAATGTTGAAATAAAATAATAACCACCAAAATACATGAGTAGTATTGTAACATTCAATATTACTGTTATTTATACAGCCTATTTGAATTATGCATAATTTTACGTGGTTGTACACTAAATCTATCAGAAAAAAAGCAAAAAAGAAAAACCAAAACCAAACCGAAACAAAAATAAAAATGACAAAGAGAGAGAAAAAGGGAAAACAAAGTGACAAATGTAGAATTTGGTAATTGAAGACTTTGAATAAGACCCTCAATTATCAACTAAGCCAGATAATGTTTATAATTCAAACCACAACTACAAACCATGGTTGTCTTACTCTCCAGGAGCTTCAGCAGTCATTATCAACAAGATATAAGGAATAGGCTAAGATTATAATTAAGAAGGTTATGACGTGTTTGGATGTGTTTGCTTCTAAAAAGATTATTCTTTGGGAAATGGTGAAACAGACCGTAGGAAGATAGGAAAGGCTAAAAGAAAAGAGGAGTTGATCAGTATAAACCTGCATTCCACGTAGACACCTTTTACTTGGGTAATGGGTTATCTCCCCTTTAATTAGGATTCTGAGGTTTTATCTGTTTCTCACCCACCATATTCAATTTTCTAACTCATCCTACGTTATTTCCACATTTTTTGCTCTCAAATTGTTTAGCTCAATTATCACTAGATTATTCTTTCTAAAGTCTGTTTTAGTCATGTGGTCTTTGGCTGTGAAAGCTACAATGGCTTCACATTGCTGATAAAATAACAAGTCCTCTTCCAGGCATCTTTCTTCATTTGAACCACTGCTTCTCAGACTCAGTATTCAACATAAGCACAACTCTCTATTCCAGTGGTTCTTAAAGCTTGACTAGCAGTTTAGCATCACCTGGGAATAATTTAGGACTGGAAATTCTAAGACGCCACTCTAGACTTACTGAGTCAGCAACTCTGGGCATGGTGCCTAGCAATCAATGTTTAATAAAACTTCCAGGTGATTCCAACAAGTGCTTAAGCACACTAAAGTTTGAGAACCACTACTCTAACCCTGAATGGGCATAATGTACTCTTCTTTAAATAATTTCCTCAGCCGAGTTGATCTACCATGCTCATATTATCACCAATTGCAATATATCTTAAGCTTTGTTGATTTTTCATATATTTTTCATATCATTGTAATACCTACATTGTTCTTTATGTTTTCTAAGTCTGTGCATATTTTATGCTAATTTACATTAAATTTACTTAAAAATGAAACTACATCAGTAACAATATTCAAATCAGTAGTTCTGGCCATAAGTAAAAGGTGATTGTAAAAATATTAATAAATATGATAGCCAGGAATTATAGATGTGGAGGTGTAGTACAGAAGGGAGGATTTGGATGTAATTGTCAAAAGGCAAAACAAACCACTCTTGTTTTGGTAGAACAATTCTGTATCTTGCCAGGTGCGGTGGCTAACACCTGCAATCCCAACACTTTAGGAGGACAAGGCAGGAGGATCACTTGAAGCTAGGATTCGAGGCCACCCTGGCAACCTACTAAGATCCCTCTCTCTACAAAAAAAAGAAAAGAAAAAAAAAATTAGCCAGGCACGGTGGTATGTGCCTGTAGTCCTACCAACTCAGGAAGGGCTGAACCAGGAAGATAGCTTGAGCCCAAGAAATGGATTCTGCAGGAATCTATGACTGTACCACTGCACTCCAGCCTGGGCAACAGAGGGAGACACAGTCTCAAAGAATAAAAAATTAAAAAATTAACTATGGTAATAAATATGTAAATCTGTACATGTGATAACATTGCACAGAACTAAATACAGACATGGGTACACATATAAGTACAAGTAATTGGGAAAATCTCAATAAGACAGGTGGATTGTATCCATGTCAATATTCTGATTATGATATTCTACCTTAACTTTGCAAGATGTTACCACTGAAGGAAACTGGGTAAAGGGTACACAGGATTTCTGTATTTTTTATATCAAAATAACAGATTATTTCAGAAACAATATTTGATGTCATTAACACTAATGTTAAGTAAAGACACCTGGATCAAATAATGATTGAGCTGTCAATCTACAGAAATTGTAAAGGCTCGAATAAGGATGATCTCTGGTTAGACAAAAGGATATTGTGTAGAGGATTTCAACACATGCACATATATATGTATGCAACTCATCAGCAATTTTGTCGTGAAGAAAGAAAAATTGAATCTGATGAAGGTATAGTTGGTAATGAAAAGTACCTTTGCTAATTCTCCCTCAAGTACAGTGAACAGAGATCAAGTGAACCAATATCTTGTGTCATGTAACATAGGTTAAAAGAAAGGAAAAATAAAGTAACATACATTCTATTTTGTGCACTTTAAATAGCAAGAAGTCATTGCCTTGACTATTTAAAATCTGATGGGAACACATTTATTGATCCCTGGCCTTTGGGAGGTTTATGGATAAGTAAAGTGTAGAGCATGAGGCAACTATACAACGCAAATAATCTCTGTGTTTTCTGCATTTGGCTGCCTGTGCAAACTTTCTGGTGGGATCCCCCACAAGTGCTGCCAGGAAAGAAAGCAGCATAGACTTTTCTAATTAAAAGAGCCCCTTGTTTTGGGAAGGATATCAATGAAGCCCTTGGTTTAAATTCTATTTAAACAACTACCTTGTAATTTGGAATGCTCATCAGGAACTATGTGTCATTAAGCAGCACAATGTGACTTTGTAAAGGATCCATTTTAGAAATTACATTCCATTCTCTACTTGTCTTTTTCAGGATGAGAACCCGATATTTAGGGGTGAAGTTACTTTTCTCTCTGAATTATGCTCCTGTGTTTGTTATTAGATGTAAGTACAAGTTTCCTTTCTTGTTTTTAGAAACACATTAAAACATTCCTAGATCTACCAATTAAAATTTGAATTCTAAGTTTTCAAACCGATATTTGCTAATTGTCAGAAAGAGAAGTGGTTTAATAGAATCAGAAACTAAAGAAATGCTGTATCAATTCATTATATTTCTAAGTAAGACATGATAAATATGACATGCTTACATGACTAATACACACACATAATCAGATCCATAACTATGTTTTTGTTCTCATCCTCTGATTTAGATACTTCATTTCTCTCTGTTTCTCTTTTGTAGTCAAGATTAGCAAATAGTAATGTCCTCTCATGCAACCCTTTTCTCAAAGAACACAGAAAACTGGCAACCTAGTTTTTTCACTATAGTCGTTTCTTGCACTTTTTTTGACCCAAATAACCAATTCCATTTCTAATTGTTTACCATACATTCCTATTTCAATATAATCATGTATTAGAAATCAGGATATAGTATATATATTCAGTATTGTTGAGTATATACTATGTTTTAAGACTTTGCTGGGACAATAGGCATAAAATAATATGCCATATAGGAAAAATACAGCATTTGCCATCAAAGTAGCTGTCAATCTTAGAAACAGATCGACTTTTTCTATTATAAGAATAGTTAGTAGTCAGGAGATAAGGGGACAGACCCTCATGCCTTCCATTTCCCTTGGCTATATCCTTAATACAAGGTCTTGATGTCACATAGGAACTGCTCCTTCTCTGATCAAATTTTTAAATTCCTTAACTACCACAAATATAACAATTATTAAACTATCCCAAGAACACTAATCTTATAAATACTGATTCTACTGTTCTTTAGGAAAAGCAAATGATTTCACCTAAAACATGAATCCCAAGAAATAATTTTAAATACTTGCTACTAATTAAATATATTTTTAAAAAGAAATACATTTTGCTGATTTTATTGCAAATGGCCATATTTAATTTCTTCATTCAGAATGTAACTTCTTTAGAAACTCTCAAATTTGTCTGGAATTTCTAGAACAACAAAGTAATATATCATCTGAAGATAAAGCACACAGAGAAGAGGGAAAAAGTAAGGCATCTATTATACAGTTTGAATGTTTGATAAAAATTAATTACTAGTTTACTATCCTTTGAGCTATATGGAAAGCCTAAATGCAAACATATACAGTAAGCAATGAGGAGTGTGTATCTTGATTAACTCAACAACAGTTGCTATAAGAATATAATTATGGTGTTACATTTTATTCTAGTTATTTCCACTCTAGGTGGAAGAATCCTTACTCAGCTCTTCATTTCTAGGTGAAATGAGCTGCAGATAGCTTTCATCTGTTTATGTAATTAGTTCATATGAGGTCATACTGAATTAATGTGGGCCCTAATCCAATGGTTCATGTCTTGATAAAAAGATAAAACAGATGCACACGGAGGGAAGATGACCATGTAAAGATATGTATACGAAGGGGGAAAATGGTATACCAAAGTGGAGCCAGAGGTTGGAGTATCTGCTGTACATCAGATTCCACAAGCCAAGGAGCATGAATGATTGGGAAGAACCCTCACAGGCTATAAAAGAAGCATGGAATAGAGATTCTTCCTCAGAACCTCCAGACAGAATTGACTTTGCCAAAAACATGACTCAGACTTCTAGCCTCTGGAACTATGGAAGAATAAATGTGTTTTGTTTTAAGCCACTCAGTGTATGGTTATTTGTTATGGCAACCCAAGAAAACCAATACAGGTGGTAAAAGATACTTTTCAGATGGGACAAATTTAAGAATCTTGGCATGGTGATTTTAACCTGCATTATCTGGGTGGGCTCAATGTAATCACAAGGGAATTATGAAGGAAAGAAGGAAGAAGGAGAATCGCAGAAGGGAATGTGATGATGGAAGCAAAGATTAGACTGCTATAGCCACAAGTCCCCAGGAGCCTTTAGAAGGAATGGAGCTCTACCGACACCATGATTTTAGCCTGGTTAGATCCACTTCGGGCTTTGTAATATAATAGCTTTATATTGGCTCTAGTCACTGTATTTATGGTCATTTACAAGGCAGCAAAAAAAATGAGTACAGATTTCTAGATTCTCCTTTCTTGTCCCTATCCCCTCTATCTACCATACCTGTGACCCATTTAATTCCATTATCCAATAATTATTAAATTACATAGTTGGCATTTTGTCAATGTTGGATATGTAATGATAATTTCAACTCTGAACTTCACTCAGAGGACAGCAGGGAAGCTAGAAATACATTAAACATTCACTTGAGGCCATTGAAAGGTTGTTGAAAACTATTACTTTAAGGGAAATGATATATAATGAAACCAATTTTACCATAGGCTAATTGATATAAGTAAGAGGTAAGTTCCTCATGGCATATTTATGGTCACAAAGATATTGCCAAACATCAGAATAAATACCAAGGCACTTCTAATATTAAACTTTGAAATCAATGTGAACTATATATATAGTTAAGAAAGATTAATAAGACAAAGTGAGATAATTATTTGTCCAGTTATTCCAGTTCACAGTTGCAGGTGGTCAGAGCCTATCCCGTCAGCTCAGGGAGCAGGGTGGGAAACAACGCAGAATAGGACATCATTCCACTGCAGGGCACACTCATACACAGACACACACACACGCGCACACTCACACTCAGATGGGGACCATGTAGACACCCAATTCACCTGACGTGCACATGTTTGGGATGTGGGAGGATACCAGAGTCCCCAGAGAAAACTTAGGCAGTCGAGGAGAAGAGCTGCAAATTCCGCCCAACAGTGACCCCACCAGCAGTGGATTTTTTCCCCCACCAACATTGTAACAAAGCAACCTTGAGTAAAATGGCATTATTCAAGGACCTGTTGTATATGTTTTCCCTCAGGATATAAATATCAGGAAAAGGATTTTTCTTGTAGAAGAGAGAATTAGATATAAAAGTGGTGGCGACCTTTCCTTCCCTCTCCCCTTGTAAAGCCACTCCTTTTCGTTTGTCCATGCATTCATCTAATAACTAACTAAGTCACTAATTAGAATACCTTCTGTATGTCAGGTATGTTGGGAGGTCTTTGGAAAACAAAGGCAATTAGGGACATTTCTTTCTCTGGCCAAAGGTTCATAGTATAGTTGTGGAAGGAAGTGGTAGTTTGCAGAGAGAGGCAAAGTATAAAATCATGTGATGATTAATATAATAGAGACACTCACATGAGTGCTGAGAAGCAAAGAAGACCATTTAACCTAACTACAATGGTGAGTGGAAAAAAAAAAGTCTTATAGGAATATTTGGCAGTGGAGCTAAGTTCTAAAATAAAGATAGATATTAGCCAAGTGTAAAGTCAAAAAAAGGACAGTACATCAAAAAATTAAATTGGAAAAAACCTGGCACAGTAGGAGAACTGCAAGCAGATTAGTACACCTGAAATTTTGGATCTATGAGGAACAAGGTAAAAGAAAAATCAGGACTTGTAAGTAGGAAGGAAGACTCCTGCATGTCATATTATGGGTTTCTACAGAAAATGAGAAATTGTTTAATGATATAAAGCAGACAAACGACATATATAAATTTCTGTTTTAGAAAGATTAGTTTAGCTGATTCTAACTTACGTTGTCTGGCTTAATCTAGCCCAAGTCTGTCTCAGTATCCTTAGCTCAAGGAGCTTTCCTTTTTATTATACCAATCTGCAACTCTCACTGTTCTTGGAAAACTCCTGAATTGCATCAAGCTCCTCATTGCTTTAAGACTTGTATCCATACTTTCTTTTTCTCTTTTCATTTTTTAAAATTAAATTTAATTTGATTTCAGAGTATTATAAGGATACAAAGGTTTAGGTTACATAAATTGCTTTCGTACAGTTTGAGTCACAGTTAAAATGGTGCCCATCACCCAGACAGTGTGCATTGTACCCATTAGGTGTGAATTTGCTCATCCCCTCCTCCTCTCTCCCACCTCTTTTATTTTCAATGAGTTTTATTTCCATATGTGCACATAAGTGTTGTTTGATTAGTTACAATTTACTGGTGAGTACATGTGGTGTTTGTTTTTACATTCTTGTGATATTTCACTTAGAAGAATGGTCTCCAGGTTGTTACAAAATGTATTAGTTCCCCATTTGTTGGAAGACTTTTTTTTTTTTTTGCTTTTTTTTTAAATTTATTAAATGCCATTGACTTGAATGAAACTGGCAAACGTGCTCATGACCAATAATATATCCATGAGTAGCTGTTTCTAGAACTAGTACTTTAGGAAAATGCACAGGCATGGTATACACATGCTGCATTTTATTAATCCACTCATGTATTGTGGGGCAATTGGTTTTTTTCCACATCTTTGCAATTGTGAATTGTGTTGCTATAAATATTTGGGTACAGGTGTCTTTTTTATAAAATGTCCTTTTTTTCATTTGGGTAACTACCCAGCAATGGAATAGCTGGATCAAATGGTAGTTCTACTCTTAGTTCTTTGAGGAATCTCCATATTGTTTTCCATAGAGGTTGTTCTAATTTGCAGTCCAACCAACAAGTGTATAAGCATTTCTTTCTCTCTGCATCCACACCAGCATTTATTTTTTATGGACTTTTTAATATAGGCCATATGATAATTTTTTTCTCTATCTTGTGTTAATTGAATATTCTCCAATAAACATATTCACATATTATCTTTATTTTTACAGTAATACTGAAAGTTAGGTATTGTGGATAATTATACAACTAATAAATAACTCAATATTAAAACATAGATCTACTTGGCAACAAACTTTTATCTTTACCTACTTTCATCTTTTTATTTACTTAGACAATTATTGGTAGCTAGTTGATTTCTAAAGCCTTAGATCTTGCCTGTATAAGTATATTAAATATTCCTATACTGAAAGTAGGATTATATTACAAACTCTTCTCTGATTATGTACCACTTTGTCTTAGTACAGTGTTAATCCTCTAGGGAGATGATCAATAAATCTCCAATAAATAACATTTCAAAATAGTTATTTATGACTATTATTTATTATAAAGGTTAATGATGTTTTAACTCCCTGGAAAGAGGTAGGTCCTTATGAATAACTTCTAAAAGAAATGCTGTGCAGACATTTTTGTTTGCTACATGTTTTAAACTTGAACTCAATATTTTTCTCAAATGTTTTTTTAAAAGATCCAATTTGGCATCTGGCACAAGGTTATTTCAGAAATAATTAAGTGAGGTGGTGAACTGTGCACACAGAGTAATCATTTTGCCAAAATATCAGTATTTCCTAGAACTTCATTCCAGACTTTGTAGATTTTCTTTTATTTTTAACTATTCAATTTTTTTTCCTAGCTTAAACCTAAATATTATTCTTTCCAGGGGCAAGCCAGTGTGACTACATGTAAGTTACATGCAGATTAGTGCTTTCTCTTTCCTACTGATAAAAATCTCTTACTAAAATGAAATTCAAGGATTATTTTTATTTTTAAAGTAAACTAAACCCTGGTTATTTGCAACAACAACCATGACAATAACATAAATCTCATTGCACATAATATGAAATCTTAAAATCTCATTTTATTAATTGAAAACCAAATTACTTGAAGAAGAGATTTAAGGATTAATTTCAAATCAGTTTTTAATCTTCTTTTTCATTTTTCATTATAGTACAATACAAATTTATAACAAAAATACAGTTCTTAACCTTTAATAATTTTTCTTACTAAAATATATTTAATTCTAAGGAATCAAAGGTACTATATACTCTAGAAACAAATCAGAATACAGAAATTTATGACCAAATAGTTTTGGAACCATACATTACACAATTAAAGTTCTAAAACACATCAAGTTCAAGATAATGCTATTTACACAAAAATTGTAAAATCTTGCATTATGGTAGAAACAGCACTGACTATGGAATGAGAAAGTCTTAGTTTGAAACTAGTTTGTCACTGTATAAAATGTGTGAGTCAAACTACTTATTTGAAAATGACACTTCATACTCTTAAATTCCTGTTATATTAGAAAAATAGCCTACAGAGAATGCACTCATGTTTATTCCAATAGACTAGATTTATCTCTGTCTGGCTAATGCTGTTAGAAAATATTTAAGTGAAGTGTATAGAAATCAATTAATATAAATTCAAGCACTTCTTGAACTTGATACATCTAATTTGGAACCTGGTAATTTGAAACTACTACACTACAGCATTGACATAAAACCAAGTACGTGCAGTCCGGAAATTAATACAGTTGTGAGTAAAATGACAGCTATAAAAAGAGATAAGCCTGTTATCCAAACCTTTTCAGCCATCTCTTCCTAAGATTATCTGCCATCCATGAGAACCAGGCAACTGAAAAAAATAAAACTAAGGTATTGCTTTCTTAATCAAAGTTACTGTTTCCTATGGTGCCATCATTTACTTGAGAGGGAAATGACCAGAGCGTAGAGGCCAGTTAAGTAAGGAAGTAGTCTTCAGACTGAAGTATTTCTGGATGAGATCTTTGCCTGTCAGTGCCTGCATGTGGATCTAGGGAAGAAAAAAAGATCTTTCAAGGAATCTTTGAAGAAATCACTAGCTTGGCCTGTAAAGCCAAGACAACTTGACCCTTAAAATTCCACCTTGGGCAGAGGTGGGTGGATTGTTTGAGGTCAGGAGTTCTAGACCAGCCTGATCAAGAGCAAGACCCCATTTCTACCAAAAATATAAAGAAATTACTTGGAAAGCTAAAAAGATAGAAAAAATTAGCCAGGCATGGTGGCACATGCCTGTAGTCCCAGCTATTCAGGAGGCTGAGGCAGGAGGATCACTTGAGCCCAGGAGCTTGAAGTTGCTGTGAGCTAGGATGACGCCACGGCACTCTAGCCCAGGCAACAAAGTAAGACTCTATCTCAAAAATAAAGCAAACAAACAAACAAAAATACTCTACCTTGGCCTCCAATTTACTTCAATATGAATCAGTCAGAGAGAGATGTGCAGGTCCACAAAGGGTATACTCTCAAGAGTCTCTTTTATATCTGCTGTGATATAGCAAAATGCCCCAGAAGTTAAAACCAAGGGTTACACATAAAAAATGGATAAGGATTCCATTCCTTCTAAACTAAAGAGCTAAACCAGGGACTGTCAGATCAGCTCACCAAAGAACTTATTCTAGTTTCAGAACAGGAACTCTTATTAGTCACGATCCAATAGGAGATTTCATCCTTATTGTTGATCAGTTATTTCTGTATTTGTCACTTTTCTTTTTCTGGATGTGGATTTTTATTCTGCTTATCTTTTTCCTCTTGTATTACTGTGTCTACACATGATGGGGAGAGACAGATTGTTCTTATTTGATAATTTTCTAGGCCATGAGAGCCACGTCTCCACCCAATGGAGAGGCCCTCACATCACCCTGAACCTCAAGGTAGGTGTAGTCTCTGACAGGCGTGGGTGGTAGTCTCCTTGGTAAGTTGTGTGTAGGGGGATGAGTGTGTTGTCTTTTTGTACAAAAGCATTAACTTGGATATTTAGATATTCAAAGGGTAGACTGTGGCAGAAACAGCAAGTTGTACTCCCAGTGTTTTCTCCTATTCTATTTCACAGAGAGAGAACCTTGATTTTTAGCTGGACACATTGTTGCCAAAAAATAAAGACAACTTTTTCAGTATCATTTTCAGCTAAATGTAACTAATAGACTAAGTTCTTGTTAGTGGAATGTGAGGGAAAACAGAGGCAGAGTAACTCCTTTCCTAGCTCTTGCATTCTATTGCAACACTCTAGTGTTGAGAGGTCTACAAGTGAGGCATCTATATCTACAGATAACTCCATGGCCAAGAGTTTACATACAAACTCTGAACTGGTAGGATAACTTTCAATATTGCAATATTGCTTAACTTGATCTTTTATAAATTCATTTTATTGTAAATATTTAAGGCATACAACATGATGTTCTGATATACATATACATAGTGAAGAGATTACTGAAGTCAAATTAGCCTATCCATCACCTTCCATAGTTATCTATAATTTATTTATTTTTTTAAATAAGAGCACCTAAATTCTAGCAAATTTAACACATTTTTAGTATACAATACAATGTCATTAATTATGAATTATAATTAATTAATTATGAATTATTGAGTATTAATATTATAATATTAATTATAATAATTAATTATTAATTATAAGGGCAATTAATTATTGCCCTTATGCTATACATTTCTAGACTTATTTTTGCTGCTTAACTGCAAATGTGTACCATTTTTTCTACTTTCCATTTTATACCCCTTCCTGTTCCTGGTAACCACTCTTCTGCTGTTCTACTTTGTTTCATTTCCTCCCTCTCTCCCTCTCTCGCTTCCTTCATTCCTTCCTCTCATCATTCAGTATTTGTCTTTCTTTTTCTGGCTTATTTCACTTAGCCTAATGTCCTCCAAGCTCATCTGTGTTGTTGCAAATGGCAGTATCTCTTTTTTTTTTTCCTTAAGGCTGAAAAATAGTTCAGTGTATGTGTGTGTATGTGTGTGTGTGGAGAGAGATAGAGATCATAATTTCTTTATCCATTTATCTGTCAATGGGCACTTATGTTGTTTCCGTATCTTGGCTATTGTGAATAATAATTTCATGTTTGATCTGTACTTGTGGGGAAGTCTATTTCCCATCTCATAAACTAGATAAAAAGAGAGTGAGAGGAGAGGGTGAAAAAAATGTTAAAAGAAGAGAAAATATTAATAGCAAGGATGTGGTCCTGTAAATAAAATAATTTATGACCCAGTTGAGTATGTTTGGAGTAAGTTGTCATGACTATATCAAAAAATGAAAGCAAATCTAATATGAATAAATTGGGGAGTCCAAGACATGTGATTTTTTTGGTGGGGAGGCAGGCCAGGGGGAGCTTGTAATTGTTTCTAGTTAAAGAAATAGCTGTGTGTTAGATTTTCTCTCAGAGTCAAGAAAAAACGTGAGTGCTTCTGAGTAAGAGAACAATCTCTAGTTTATTACAAAAAAGTTGCAATCCCTGGGGTCTTTGGTAAGTTTTTATTTTGTGTTATTCTTTTCTGAAACATCTTTGCAAGTATTTCTGTGATCATTTAAAATGTTTGTTGTTATATTTTCTACTCTTTTAACATATGCATCACTCAGATCTTTGGAGGGATTGGAATCTGAGCCCTTAGGGCCACATGTGGCCTTCTGGATCTTTGGCTATGGCCTTTTGACTGAATCCACATTTTACAGAACAAATAATTTTAATAAAATGGGTACAGCAGAGAAAGATGAAGCTTTTCTTGCCTCTTTTGATGCTTATAAAAGAACAATCTTGAAATCAGAAGGGTGCAGGTTCCCTACCCCTCTGCCAGCTCTTAAGACATTACATTGCATGTATTTGTTTAAATTTCTGCCTCTTAGATCCTAAAGACAAAGACAATGCTTAATTCTTTGCTGATTTTACGCCACCTAGAAAAGTGTCGAGTTTACAGTAACAGTGATTATGTATTTTGGTTTTATAGGCCAGCTTGCATTCCAAAAATGACCTTATTATTCACATATTATTTCCAGACTATTGCAGAAATTCAAACATTTGCTCTAAAAATACATCTCCTAAACTAATTCTTGATATATGTATTGACTCAAAATAATTGTCTCATGATACTAATTTTCAGAAAACATATCTCAGTTTTGGTTGAGCAAATACAATTGTCACATACATACATAATAAACACAACAGAAGTATTTCCAAATGATATTAAATGAATGGAAAATAGGCTACTGAAATACTTCCTTGATCTTGTTTTCCCTTTTTCTAAATTTCAATCAATAAATATGCTTCTCACAATTGTGCTTTACATACTGTTTCTTCAACTGCGTGACTATTCACCTGTTCTTTAAGCTGTAGCAATTTAGTATCTGCTCCTTTTATTCTACTGAAACCATTCTCCTGTAGATCAGTCATAATTTGCCCAATGCTATCATCAGTAAACATCACAATATTTTGTCATGTTGTGAAATTTCCTTTTCTTTTGGCTTTTGTGATACTATATCTACAAAGACTTTTCCTATGTCTTTTTCATATTCTATTCCCCTCTTACTGAATATTCTTACTCTTCTCTCACCTCCACACTGACCATTGAACGTTGGGGGTGTTCAGTACTTATTTCTAGTTAAGTGAGCTTTAGTAGTTTGTATCTTTCAAGGAATTTGCTATTTAATCTAAGTTATAAAATTTATTTGCATAAAGTTGTACATAACATTTTCTTATAATATTTTTACTATATGTAGGATACATAATGATATCTCCTCTCTCATTTCTCATATTGATAGTATTTTATCTCTCTCTTTTTTGTTTCCTGGATAAAAGTCTGACTAGAAGTTCTCTCAAACAACAAGGGAAGGGAAAGGTGGGTAAATAGCCCTGTTTCTCCAATCTAAGTGGGACAATTCTGAAGTATTCCTTTGTAGTACTCAGAGGTTTCCTCGCAAAATTGAACCTAGTTGTTCAATACTGTTAATTAATATTTTATTGGCCTTCTCTCTTCTCTATCTTACTTTCTCTAGTACATTACTGGTATTTGTAACATAGTTGGCATCTAAGGAACCCAAACTAAGACATATTTTCAAAACCAATATTAAGAGAATTCAAGTATTAAATATTATTAAGTAAAACTGGAAAAAAAATCCAAAAGATACCAAAGTTAGCAAAACACCATTATACAAACTTATTATTTTATAAACAGAAGGGTCTAAGAATGACAGAGTTATTTCTCATAAGAATAACTCTTCTGTCCTATGAAAGATATGACACATTAGGTAGAGATAATAATAGGGTTATTTTAATCTTACAAATTGGGATTCTGTTTTGTACTAAAGTACAACTTGGTACAATTTAGTCATCTTTGCTTTAAAAAATGTCTCATACTACCTGTGCAATTGTTTCAAAGCCATATAATTTCTATGGAAGTTTGTGGTATATGGAATTTAATTATTATGTAATTTATATTTTTCTAAATCTTGGTTCCTTCATTTTACTTCTGAGGACACTGTGAATCGGGAAGTTTTGTACTTCATTTATATTTATTTGTATCTCATCCATAAATGACATAGAATATTAAAAATATGGCTGAGAATGGGATTCATAAGGTCCAATATCCAAGTCAAATTCTTCCTGCATCATCACACAGTATTTCTTTTCTAATGGTCAGGGTAGTTCAATATTTTACGCAGTTTAAAGAATTGGTTCATATGTAACTTACTCTGAAAGCATGAGAATTTACACTTTGGTTACATGCATGGAACATAATGAAGAAGCAAGAAATGTTTATTCAGAAAAACAACTGCACCCTAGTAGAACATGGCCAATTGATTCATCTAAGTTTTGCTTCTTCACTTTTTTTTCTTTAACTCAAGAAAAGATAAATTTTAGGATTCAAAGCACATTATGTTAATTAAATGAACAAGAATAGGGCAAAGTAAATACAATGATTGAGTAGCATGGAGAGAAATATTTATTTGTAGAAAAAATTACCAGCCAGGTACAGTGGCTCATGCATGTAATCCTAGCACTCTGGGAGGCTGAAGCGGGCGGATTGCTCAAGGTCAGGAGTTCGAAACCCGCCTGAGCAAGAGATAGACCCCATCTCTACTAAAAATAGAAAGAAATTAATTGACCAACTAAAAATATATATACAAAAATTAGCCGGGCATGGTGGCACATGCCTGTAGTCCCAGCTACTCGGGAGGCTGAGGCATGAGGATTGCTTGTGCACAGGAGATTGAGGTTGCTGTGAGCTAGGCTGATGCCATAGCACTCTAGCCTGGGCAAGAGAGTGAGACTCTGTCTCCAAAAACAAAACAAAACAAATCAAAAAACAAACAAAAAAAAAAAACCCAAGAAACTACATTGTGACTTTATGGGGAAAAAGACATAAAATTGAGTTTAAAAATAATCACCTAGATATCTTTATTTTTCCTTTGTCATGATGTATAATGCTGGCTTCCTACAAATATTGGTTTTTGTAACTTTCCAAAATTTTATTAAGATGAAATAGAAACAAAAATTTCAGTAAGCTGAATATTTACATGCGACTATAGTCTACAATTTAAAAACTATCAAAATTTATTTAAATTTTTGGTTATAATTTGTGGAAATTTATCTTCTGTTTTATTCTGGATTTGTTTTATATTTTATTTTGGATGGGGTAGAAAATATTGATTTTGAATTTAGCTCCAAAATAGTTTTGATAACTTGTAGAAATTATTTATGTGTTTGAAGTGAGATGGGCTCAGTCCCTAATGATAATCTCAAGAGGAAATAAAATGTAGAACACAGTGATCTGCTCTGGTTTACTGGTAGCCTACTTTATTTACAGCAGAAGCTCTTAGCTTTTCTTTCCTCAGAATGCATTCAAAACCAAAGCAGCTTAAAAGAACAAATTCATCTCCATAAACTGTGGTTTATAAGCAAGCTAAAATCACCCATTCAGATGTTGTTGTATTCTTTAAATAAACAGAGAAGGCAAGAATATGACCATATGAATTTGCTACTCTTGCAGATTACAATATCACACCAAATGGAGGAAGGAAGTGATAAACAGCTGATTTCTTCTATTTAAAAGCATTTAATGGGATCATTCTAGTCTGAATTTCTAGGAAAGAACTTTTCACTTGACACATTTTGGAGACATTTCAAAATGTAAAATATTTAAATATTCAAAATAATAATAAGTTGTAAATATAGATATACATACATGAAAATACATACATAAAGATACACACACACACACACACATATATTTTAGCCCATTACAAACATTGACAATCCAATAGTAATATGCTTACCAAATTCCAAGATTGTAGTATTTAAATATGATTCTCCATTAAAATGCTTAAATTCTCCATGGGGAAAAAAGCATCATTTTTTGGTGAAATAATAAAATAGATTCTGGGGTAAGAAACATGTGAGATAAACCTGGAAATTTTGTTACCACCAGAAAGTAAGAAAACTCCCTAAACCTAATAAGCATCTGCCAAAAGGACATAGAAAACAACATAAATGGTGTCTCATGGGCCGATGGTGGGACAATTTGATCATCAAAAAGAATAATAAATGTGATTGCTTTTCAGACTAATTACATGTAAAAGCCAATGAGTTTGATTACAATCCTTAAGAAATGGAAAGGCAAAAACATCTGTTTGGTTACCATTGAACATAAAAAAAGAGAGCTCCAAGTCCTTTTTCTGAAAATTGGTAATTAAAAGAAAAAATTAATCATGTATTTTTCCATTTCTCTATGAACATAGCCAAATATCCCTACTTGACACTAATAGCTACATAATTTTATTTTTATTTCAGGGTATTATGAGGGTACAAACATTTTTGTTACATGCTTACATTTTATGTATTTATTTAAATACATTTTATGTATTTATGGAGTTTATCCCCCCCCAACCCTTTAATCCCTAGAGAATATTACTACCATGTGAGCACCATAGTGTTAATCAGTCAATACCAATTTGATGGCAAGTATAAGTGGAGCCTATTCTTCTTATCTTGTGATACCTCACTTAGGATAATGGGCTCAAGCTCAATCTAGGAAAATATAAGAGGTGCTAGATCACTATCGTTTCTTATTATTGAGTAATATTCCATTGTATACATATACCAAATTTTAATAATCCACTCATGAATTGACGGGCACTTGGGTTGTTTCCACATCCTTGTAATAGTGAATTGTGCTGCCATAAACATTCGGGTGTTGATGTCTTCATTATAGAATGTCCTTTGCTCTTTTGCACTATTAAGTAAATGCTTAATAGTGCTATTGCTGGATCGAATGCTATTTCTATTTTTAGCTCTTTGTGGTATCTCCAAATTCTTTTTGGAGAGACAGGAACACTCTTACACTGTTGGTGGGACTGCAAATTACAGCTAGATAATTTGAAGAATCCAGTGCAAAGTGAAAATGTAGGGCCCCTTGTTCAATAATTATTAAGAATTGCAAGATGGCAACTTCAGAGAATTAAACCAAGCATGGGGTCTTCCAGAATGTGGGGTCCTGTGTGACTGACTGTGTAGGTTGAATGCCCATAAAGCTGACCCTGCTAATTAATTTTTAAAAAAAGATTAAAATAAAACAGAAGAATTTCTTCTAATAACTGTGGGGAAAATAACAGACTTAGACGGATTGCCATTAAACAATAAAGTAACAGATTCATGCAATAATAAATTTAATACATAAAAGATGAAAAGTAGATGGGGAAGCTTACAGTAGAGATCAGGCTGTCATGACCTGCTTAAGTGATTAACATGAGCGTTTCAAAAGTAGGGAATTCAAGTATCATGTGCCTTCTGATGTAATGCAATAGGAAGCAGAGAGCATGGATAGGATGTATCCTTGTAAAACAAAACAAAACAAAAAGCCCTGAATATCAAGAGGCCTAATGTTAACTTCCATTTCTAGGAAAGCTCAGAAGGAACAGGAGGGGGACAGATAGAGAAAGAGGTAGGGAGAGGGGGAGAGAGGGAGAGAAAGGGTGAGAGAGAAATGTTTGTACAATTAAGCAAAATGAGGAACAATGACTGTTGATATATCTTCAAGAAGTAAAATACATGATAAAAGAGTGTACTTTTTTTTGATATATGTGTGCCAACTCTGCATTTTATCTGTCAAGAGAATAAGAACATTGTGATTCAGAGATTCATAATAAACTAAAATAACGTTAGGGTTAAGCTTAGCCTTAATACTCATTTGTTCTCCCAGCTATTAATATATTCATCAAAAATGTATTGAGCATATACTATATGCTCCCTGTGTTATTTTCTGTATCTATAAATATGAACAGTAAGAAAAAAATCGGTAAGGAGATAAGTCAAGAAAATAAACAATTACAGTAAAATGTGAAGTTCTTGACAAAAAATAGAATCTGTTTAAGAAACAAATCAACCACATGCAACTTATAGACCTGTTTGTTTCTTATATAAAATAAATTATTAATAGATGGGAACTTTTCATATAGATTTGGCATCAGATAACTCCAGAGAATTGTTATAAATATTGTTAGGTAGAATAATGTTATTTTGGATATGTAAAAAATTCCAAATATTTTTCAGATTTTTAGTATATGCTTTAAAATAATTCAGCAAGAGAGAAACAGAGACAGAGAGATAAAAAATGGTATAGATGAAGCAAACATGATAATATATTGATAATTGTGAAATTGAATAGAGGTATAAGTAGATATATGAGAATTTATTGAACTATCCTTTCTACCTTTGTGTATATTAACATTTTTATAAAATCTGTCAAAAGAGAACATATGAAAAGAGCTAGTATGTTTATAGTTACTTTAATACTGATGGAAGACACTGATGATGAATTGAAATAAGTTATATAATTTTGGCAATAACTTTCTAGGCAGTTATAAATCATTTTTGTGGGGGGAGGGGGGGAAAGGGCATTTATTGAAACCTTAAAATTTGTACCCCCATAATATGCTGAAATAAAAAAAACAGTTAACTGGAAAAAAAAATAAATCATTTTTGATTTGGAAAAGAGTGCCTATACTTTTGCTCAGTGTTTATTGTCAGCTGAGAGCTGAGTTCATGTTCATTGACTGTATGACAATATATTAGGTTTTCTAGTCTAGAGAGTTACCAAGAAGAAATTTGATTTGACTCTGGTGTCTAAAGGTAGACAAGTTTGAGGAATGAAAGATGACAGAATCAACAAGTAAATACTCCAAATAGGAGTGATTTTAAGTGTGAACAGTGTCCTTTGGAAAGCCCAAGTATGAAGATGGTACGGCCCCCTTTGTCATCTAATTCATAAAGGCACTTTTCTTACTGCCTAGGCCTGTGTGTTTGTGAATATTTTTAGTCACATGGATTCATCATGCCCTGAAAAAGGTATAAATAACCTAACTTGTTTTAAATTGTTTACCCAAAATGTTTAAGTGTCTAAAGAAGTGGGAAATAGTCTTTAAAATGACCTGACAGTTTGGGTCCTACATTTGAGAGATGAGGTAGTGGAAGTCAGATGGTAAAAAATAAAAAAGTTATATATGCTAAGTTGAAGGGTTTTTCACAAATTGTTGGGAAGGTAGTTTAGAAACATCTCATTTCTTCTCCTATATGTACCATTTATAATAAAGAAGTGAATGAAATGTGAACAAAGTGGTTCTTAAAGCAAATAGTGTGTATGCTTATCAATAATATAAATTCTTAAACTACAATTCTTGCAAGAAAATGCTTAGAATTGGTTTTGGCATTGTCCCCTGAAGCTATGTATCAAAATTATTTCACAATAAAGAATTCATGAAATCAGAAACATACTAATAGGCTGTATTATGAGCAATAAATTCTTCATTTTCAAAGGCAATATGGGTTTTTAGAGGTAGACTGGTGCCAAGGCAGAAAAATTGGAGTGTAATTGGCTATAATTAGCACCCATATGAGCTGGTAAAAATTTTTTGCACAGCCAAGTGTAGTACTTAAAAGGGTGAGAAATATTTCCCTTACACTGAAAACACAAAAATAATAAAAAAATTCTTTTATTTTCATTCTTAAAAAGAAAAGTTACAGTAATACATGCAAACAATATACATAATACATACACACATATGTATCTTTTATTATTACAACTAACATTAACTATTTATATAATATTTGATATTTATCAATTAACTCTTTAAATTAATGCTGAACTTCACATATAAAAGCTTATCAGTGTTTACAAACTAAGAGCTTTAGCCTCTATACATAGTATAACTACTGAAATAATATCTTGTTATAAGGAAGAAGTACTTTGTTAATATGTGCAAGCATACAGGATAATTTTCATAATATTAAATACTTTGTAGCATATTTTAAGCCCATCAAAAATCACTACCTTGACTATCATGAACATTTGGGATACTTTTTGGCTTGTCTGGCATCTAAATGCTCTATGAATATTTCAGGAATTCTCTCAATTTGTAGGCTTTAAAAATGCCAAGTATTGACTTTGCCAGTGTCTCTTGCAGGTAGGCTCAGGGAAGGCTCTTCCCATCAGATGTTACCTACCTATGAATCTCTGGGATTAGGAGGAACTTTCTGATGGAAATGGAGGTAGCAGGAGGACCGAGTTCCTTAGGCAGCAGAGGCTGTGGTTCATCGGTAGCACAGAGCATCCTCTGTGCATCTTCAGGCACCACCTGAAGCTCTGCATCTGTGGACATGGCACCTCAGCAGACCTATTGTGTGGTAGGATTTGGGGCATTATTTCTTTCTGTCCATATAGCTCTAAACTTGGTTTGACAGCCTTTCTAGAGATTCTGTGAGCTACCAAATAGATTTTATTATTATAGTTCTTTGCCTCTGAAAACTAGCAAGATTTGATTTCTGTTCTTGGAAATTGAAGACCCTGAAATAGAAATATGTACCCAAAATGAATTATAAGCTCAGGGGGATCAGAACAATCTGGAATTTTATATCTGGCTATAATCCAACCAAAAAGTAACCTATAAGGCTCTGGGATCCCATGGCTTGCAATAGTTGAATAGTAAGATTTCATGTGTGATTAACCATAAGACTCCAAGGCCTAATGGATTTCTACAGAGAAGTATGAAAGAAATGAGTTCAATATGAAAATTATTTCATTTTAATAGTTTTATTGATTATAATATAAATGCCATAAATTTCACCTGGCAAAAGTATAATATTCAATGATTTTTTAGTGTACTTACTAAACGTTTGTCCAACCATCACTATAGTATAATTTTAGAACATTTTGATAGTCCCAAAAAGAAATCTTGTACTCATTAGCAGTCACTCTCCCCTTCCTTATCCCTGTGCTAAGCAGTGACTAATTTACTAGCTCTATAGATTTGCCTATTTTGAATATTTCATATAAGTGGGGTCATAATTTCTGTAGTTTTTTCTGACTTGCATAATGTTCTTGAGAGTCATCCATGTTGTTGCATGTATGAGTACTTCAATCCTTTTTATTGCCCAATGATATTCCATTATATGGATATAGCACATTTTGTTTATCCATTCATCAAGACACTGTGAACATGAGCAAGCCTGAAGCTCCCTGTAACACTTCCTGTTCACAAACCACTCTCCTCCATAGAAATAATCATTATATTGAATTAGCATAATGCTTTCTTGCATTTATTATATATTTATCCTTAAGCAGACAGACTACATATATATGTTTTCATATTTATATTAGTGTTGTCTGCTTTTTACGTGATTGGAATAAGAGCAAATGTATGATTTTGTACTGTGCTTTTTCAGTGAATGTTACATTTATAAAATTTATCATGTTTTTGCTATAGATTACATGATGCTATGAATATTCCTATTGTATAAAAACATATTAATAGTAATTTATTTATACAATTGTTTATAGACAATTGGTTCTATTGTACATTTTACATAATTTTAATCATGTTACTAATAAACATTCATTATATAGTTTCTGGTATGTGTGTGTATATGTATGTTTACACATATATTTTTTTCTTTCAGGGTGCATATACCTAGCAATGAAATTTTTGGCTTTTTAACTGAAAAACATGTTTTGATTCTGATGGACCAATTTACACTCTCTTCAACAGTGTATGAGATTTCCGGTAGTTCCTTTTTATTGCTAATACTTAGTATAGTCACACAATTTTTAATTATTTTGTTACCTTATTGAGGTATAATTTACAAAAATTTAATGTATAGATCTTAAGTGAGTAGGTTGATGAGTTTTGACAAATGCCTACCTCTATGTAATCTACATCTCTATCAAGAGTAGAACATTCTATCACCCTAGAAAGTCTCTTATCATCAATTAATTCCCAACTCACACTCCTCAGAAACAATTATTGTTTTAAATTTTTAAAACATAGACTGGGCATGGTGGCTTATGCCTGTAATGCAGCATTTTGGGAGGCCAAACCAGAAAGATTGCTTGAGACCAGAAGTTCAAGACCAGACTGGGCAACATAGCAAGACTCCATTGCTACTAAATAAATAAATAAATAAATTTTTACAATGTAGATCAGTTGTGCCTATTTTTTTTCTTATTAGATCTTCCTTTGAGAAATAATAGTTGTGCCTACTTTTAACTTAATATAAATAGAATTATGTACTCTTTTGTGGCTAGCTTATTTCCTTCGACATAATGCCTGAGACCCTTGGTCCATGCTGTTTATGTATTAATTTCTTATTCCTTTTTATTGCTGAGTAAAATTATATGATAAAAATATAACCAAATTATTATTTTTTTGTTGACAACCTTGAAATGATTTTTCCCCATTGTTTTTTTGTTTTTTTGCCTGCAAAGAATAAAGCTCTACCAATATTGCTATACAGGCCTTTTGCAGACATAGGTTTTCAGTTATCTTGGGGGTAAGTGCTTGGGAGTTGTACTGGGTATATGTAAATGTGCCTTGAGGGTGGAATACATCCTTGAGAGGCACCATTCATAAATGGTGTACAGTTAACATAGCAAATGGTTATCATGATGTCTTCAGACACATCACAGAGATTTGCTCAGTCTTCACTTGTAAACAGAAAAACTGACATCTAAATTCTTCTGATCATCACTCAAACAACAGACTTTGACTTCCTATGAGTCATTAGCATGTTCCCATAAACTTTTAAACACTGGGGCTGGACCCAGTAAAAACCCAGGCTACTAAGGTTGTTGAAAAAAAAAAAAAAAAACAACAAAACCTTGAGAGTGGGTTTGACTAAACCACAAACAAAAGAAATAATGTGAGTAAAGAATGCTCTTTGCTAAGATTATTCAAAATTGTACATTTAGGAATGTTGTTTTAACAGTGTTTTATTATTCCATTTGAATGGAGCCAACCAGACATGATCTATATATTTTCTAGAGAGTCAGATTTTAATTTTTAATTATCTAAGGAAAGCATGCAACATCAAGTTAGCCAGTGCCAAAACCAGATCTAAATTCTAGTCCTAATCTAGTTTCTGAGATCAATAACTTCACTCTACTTTAGTGAAGGCTAAAGTTAAATTTTATTTTTAGCTTTCTCATAGAAATAATGGATTTTGTAATGACCTGGTATAATTTAAAATCATAATAGAGTATCATATAATTATAATGATAGTAATGATAATGACAGCATATGCTAAATATACTAAATATGCCAATTCTGAGCTACCATACTATTATAGATACTAAATACTGTGCTATGGGTGCTAGATACTATATGAGCTATGTAGGAACATTATTATGGAATTCTTACAATGAATTTATTCTCAAAAGTAGGCATGATAATACTTATTTTTCATATGATGAAACTATGACACAAATGTATTTAGGAGCTTGCTAAATAGCACTCAGTAAATAGTAGAATCAAGCTCTTAACCTAGGAAGAATGACTTCCCTGAGCCAACACATGAAAAATAATGATGAAAAATATTAATATATAAAATTTATGTGCAGAACCAATTTACTATGCCACATTGCTTAAGTCAAGTGAGCATTATTAATTGGCCTGTAACTATCTACTATCTATAAATATTGCACACTTACACATGTACACACAGAGGCATACAGAAATACACATTCATGTCTGTGTATTCATGTTTTAAGTAGGCAATATATTTTAAATTAAAAATAGTCAATATATATAATTTCTAAAGCATAACTCCAATTGAATTCCTCCCCCCAAATTTTATAAATAGTATTTCTCATGTTCAAAATGGCAAATGCTCCACATGGATATGCATAACATTTTTAACTCCAGAAGTAGTTTGGACTGGTTTCAGATAGAGTCCTCTGACATTCTTCATTTTGATTTATTCTCATTTCTTACTTTTGTTCTAAAATAAAGCATTTAAAGGCCTAGAGGTCAATGAAACAAACCATCCATTTGTCTATAGTGCACATCAGTAGAGTTCCTTGATGTTTGAACAAAGACATTCTATTAGATACAGAAATGTGAAAGAAAAAATAGTCTCTCTTTTGCTTTTTTTCACTGGGGTCATGAGATGTCAAGAGGTAGAGTACAAACAAATGTGCTTGTAATATTTTTGAACTAAAGTAAAAATTAGAAGATTTGGGCTGAAAAAGAACATTTATTGCTCACTAACTTTTACGTATTTGTGACTGAGCTCTTTTTATTTTCTTCTAAAAATCTCTCAACCAAGTGATTCTTCCATGAGTGTTTAAATCACGTTTGAGGCAGTTCTCACAAGTTGAACAAAATTGGAGATTTAAACTTCACTATTATTATTTTTATTATTCATTCAAAACTACAAATTACTTAATTTTTCTTTATAATTTATACTTGCTATGTATATAATATTACAGTCCTAGAATTGTTACAAATAAAATATATCATTCAGCTACTGGAGAAAAAACTCAATTTGAAAAGACTAGTTCTTTCCATAATTTTTCATATTTGAGGTGGTCTAATTGCATCATTTTCAGCTATGGTCAAATGTTTCTCTGAGTTTTTCTAGAACATTTTCCACAAATGGTAATTAAGTTACATGATAGAAAGAGTGATAGAGCCCAGAAAGATATCATTCATGTTAACCTACTTTTTATCTATGTTTATGAAAATAGTTTTTTAAGTGATCCATAGGTCCTGTGGCTGGGCCAAATTTATGTGTAAATTTAGTTCCAAACTTGGTTTTAAAGTGAAATATAAGGAATATGATAATTTTCCATAGAAATAATGACATATAACATGATTAGTTCCCCAGGCCATCCTTGGTAAAGATAAGATTGAGATTTGAGAAACACAATCAATAGAAAGAGGAAGGGAAAGACTTCTATTTTTAGCAATGTGGTCTACTAGGTAAGCCAGAAAACTTTCTAGTATATCCAATGGCAGATAAACCAGTAATAATTACTATATTTTCTTAGCTAAATCCAAAAGAAAGGAAATTCTCAGTAATGTGCTTTCTTCCCCTGCAGAAAAAGAATAAAAACTCAAATGTTAAGCAAGCTTAGAAGCTAAAACTGCCTAAGGACATTTAATGACATTTGAGAGCTGATATTGATAATATATAAGAACCTCTTTGACAGAGGTAGAACTTGGCTGAACTGGGACCTAAAAACTGATGGATCATGAGCAAGTATGAATGTCAAAGGGAGAGACCAGCCAGGCTAGGACAACAGAAAACCACTTTGGGAGCTAGAAAAGCAGCCATTTACAAACATTTGCAAAAATATGCTATATAGCAGTAAGTATATTTCATCACAGTGAATACTAGCCATGTTGACACCAGGGAAATGAGGTCTGAAGTTTTTAATGATCTTGTGGGAAAATGCAAAAAAAGCATTGAACTGCATGGGCAGGGTACTAGAAATGAGAATCACATGTAAAGCCACAGACTGTAAACTCAGTGAAAGGGTGAATTAGAAAAATTTGCCTTCCAGCAAAAGGAATAATAAGAAAATGAAATAATGAAACTAAGAACATAAATCAGGGAAAGAAAAAGAGTTACAATGAGAAAAAGTAAGAAATCCAAAAGTTGGTTCATGGAAGCACTGGGAAAATAGGAAAAATAGTCAAGAAAAAAAGAAAGAGAAACATAAATTGCAATGTTAAGAATGAAAAAAAAAAGAAGAAGAACGTCATTAGGTTCTAACAGAAATTAAAAATTAGTAAGAAAATAATACTATGTACTATTGTATGGAAATTAATTTCATAATTTAGGCCAACTGTCAAAAGTATGAGATACCTTGAAATATATATAACAAGATATTTGTAAGATTTGTATATCAAAATTTAAAATATTTACTGACTGAAATTAGAGGAGACCTAAACAAATCAAGGAATTTTTTTCATATATTGGAGAAGTAGATATTGTTAAGATGTCAATTCTCCCCAAACCATTGTGTAGATTCAACATAATCCCATACAAAATACCAGTGAGATTGATCTAAATTTAAAGAGGAAGACAAAAGAAGTGGACTAAAAATTTAATCAGAACAAAGTTAAAGGACTTACACTATGTGATTTCAAGAGTTATTACAAAGCATGAGTAATCAGTAAGAATGATATTGGAAAAGTTTGTATAGATCAAAGGAATAGAAGAGAGTTCAGCAATAGATCCACACATGCACAGTCAATTGATTTTAGAGAAAGATGGAAGAAATTCAGTGGAAAAAGATAGACAGTCCTGTCAACAAATAATGCTGGAATATTTGGACATCATATACAAAAAAGACACTTTTGATCCATTTCTTTAAACTCTGTACAAACATTAGACATCAATTTAAAATAATTCAAAGACATAGACATCAATTTAAAATCTAAAACTATGGAATTTCTGGAATAAGGTATAGAAAAAAATTGCTGTAACTTTGAGTTAAAGATTTTTTAAGATATAACACCAAAAGGACGATTCATGAAATAAAAGTTGATAAATTAGACTTCTTAAAAATTAAAATTATTTTATAATATGATAAATTAAAATAATTACATGCATAAGGAATTATATATTTGATTTTTAAAATAATGCCATTTACCATATATTATTAAAAAGTTTAAAAATTTTAATAGTTTTCATTTTTAGTTTTTTTTTTTTTTTAAGAGAAAAGGTCTCATTATGTTGCACAGGCTGGAGTGCAGTGGGTGTTCACAGGCACAATGACTGCACAATATAGCCACCAACTGCTGGCCTCCAGTGATCCACCGGCCTTGGCTTCCTAAATAGTTGGGACTACAGGTGCACCAACACACACAGCAATTCAGTATATTCTCAGGGATTTATTAGTATTTATGTACAAAAATGCCCCAAATCCTTCATACTGCTTGAACAAGTCAGAAATTTAAAGTCCTTATTTAAAACAAACTATAGCTAACGGCATGAAACATCATTAGCACCCTGATGAAACCTCAATTATCAGAAAACAAATAACAATTTAAAAATGGGCATAAGACTTGAACAGGTACTTTATCAGAAATGATATATGGATTGAAAATAGGCATATAAAAATTAACATCCTTAGTAACAAGGAAATATAAATTCACATCAGAATGGTATTAACACCATACCATTAAACCTATTAACTAAACACCTATTAAAATGGCTTTAAAAAAGAGAAAAGGGACTTACTGTGTCATATGGTGGTAACAATTTGAAACAATCAGGATTCTCATTTCAACTTTAAGAAATTATATTAACTGTTATTGGTATAGAGAAATGCTACTGATTTGTGTACATTGATTTTGAAATCTGTAATGTTGCTGAATTTATTTATTGATTCCAGCGCTGTGTGAATAGACTAGTGACAGTGGGCACTCTTGTCCTGTTCCATTTCTTAGGGAGCATGCTTTCAACTTTTTCCTCATTCAGTATGATGTTGGCTGTGGGCTTGCCTTAAATGGCTTTTATGCTTTTGAGATATATTTATTCTATACCAAGTTTCTTGAGGGTTTTTATCATGAGAGGGTGTTGTATTTGCCAGATGCTTTTGTTCTGCATCTATAACGATGGTCATATGATCTTTGTTTTGATTCTGTTAATGTGAGGAATCACAATTATTGATTTACATATGTTGAACCATCCTTGCATCCCTGGGATAAAGCCCACTTGGTCATGGTGGATTATTTTTTTGATGTGTTGCTGAATTTTGTATGCTAGTATTTTTGTTGAGGATTTTTGCCTCTATATTCATAAGAGATATTGGTCTGTAGTTTTCTTTTTTGCTGTGTCCTTTCCTGGCTTTGGTATCAAGGAGATACTAGTTTCATATATTGAGTTGGGGAGTATTTCCTCCTTCTCAATGTTACAGAATCATTTCTATAAAATGGGTACCAGCTTTTCTTTGTAGATCTGGTAGAATTCTGCTGTGAATTCATCTGGTCTGAAGCTGTTTTTGGTTAGAAGACTTTTTATTATTGCTTTGATCCCACTGCTCTTTATGGGTCTATTCAGAATTCTTATTTATTCCTGATTGAGCCTTGCGAGGTTGTGTGTTTCCAGTAATTTGTCAATTTCCTCTATGTTTTCTAGTTTATGTGGGCAGATATTTTCATAGTATTCACAAATGATATTTTGTATTTCTGTGGTATCAGTTTTAATATATCCTTTTGAATTTTTTATTTAATTTACTTGGGTCCTTCCTCTTCTATTTCTGGTTAATCAAGCAAGAGGTCTGTCGAATTTTTTTTATCTTTTCAAAGAACCAATTTTTGTTTTGTTGATTTTTTGCATTTTTTTTTGTTTTGTTTTCCATTTCACTTAATTCTGCTAGGAGCTTTGGTATTTCTTTTCCTCTTCTGACTGTTGGTTTGGTTTGCTCTTCCTTTTGTAGTTCCTTGAAATGTGACATTAGGCTATTAATTGTGATCTTTCCATCTTTTTTATAGGGGCATTTAAGACTATGAAGTTTCCCCTTAGGATGCTTTTGCTGAACTGATAGATTTTGATAGTTTGTGTACTCTTTGTCTGTCAGTTTGAGGAATCTTTTGTTTTGCAACTTAATTTCATTCTTGACCCAATAATCATTCAGCAGCAGGTTATATAACAGTAAAGCTGAGAGTTGAATCAAAGATTCAATGCCGTTCACAATAGCTACAAAGAAAATAAAATACTTAGATATATATTTAGCCAAGAAGACGAAAGATCTCTATAAGGAGAACTAAAAAAAAAAAAAAAAAAAAAAAAAAAAAAAAGAAAAAAAAAAAAAAAAAAAAAAAAAAAAAAAAAAAAAAAAAAAAAAAAAAACTGAGGAAAGAAATTGCAGATGACACACGCAAAAAAGGGGAAAATACATCATGGTCATAGATCTGTAGAATCAACATGTTAAAATGTCTATACTGCCCAAAGTGATCTACAAATTCAATGAAATTCCCTTCAAAATACCAAGTTCATACTTCACAGATCTATAAAAAATAATTCTATACTTCATTTGGAAAGAAAAAAGAGCCCAAATATCTAAAGCTATCATAAGCAAAAAGAACAAATCTGAGGTCTCACATTACCAGACTTCAAACTATACTGCATGGCTATAGTAACCAAAACAACATGGTATTAGTACAAAAATAGAGATGGACAATGGAACAGAATAGAGAACCCAGATATAAAACCATCTATCTACAACCAGTTGATCTTCAACAAAGCAAACAAAAACATACACTGGGGAGAAAAGCTCTAATCAATAAATGGTGCTTGGAAAATTGGATAGCCACATGCAGAAGAATGAATTAGGACTCTTGTCTTTCACCATGCACAAAAATTAATTGAAGATGGATAAAAGGACTTAAATTTAAGGCATTAAAACATAAAACTCCTAGAAGAATATGTAGGAAAGACTCTTCTAGAAATCGGCTAGACAAAGAATTTATGACTCAGACCCAAAAGGCAACTATGGCAACAAGAAAAATAAATAAGTAGGACTTGATTAAATTAAAAAAAAAACCAAACAAAAAAACTGCTGCACAGCAAAGGAAGTAATCAGCAGAGTAAATAGACAACCTACAGAATGGGAAAAAGCAAACTATACATCCGATAAATGTCTAATATCCAGAATCTATAAAAAAACTCAAATAAATCAGTGAGAAAAAAAAAACAACCCCATTAAAAAGTAGCAAAAAAATGAACAGAAGCTTTTCAAAAGAAGATAGATAAATGGCCAAAAAATATATATTAAAAAAATGTTCAACATCACTAATCATCAGGAAAATGCAAATTAAAACCACAGTGAGATGTCCCCTTACCCCTGTCAGAATGGCTATTATTTAAAAGTAATGAAACAATACATGCTGGCAGAAATGCAGAGAAAAAGGGATACATTGTTAGTGGGACTGCAAACTAGAATAATCTCCATGGAAAACAGTATAAAGATTCCTCAAAGAACTAAAAGGAGACTTAGTGTTCAATCCAGCAAACCCACTACTGGATATCTACCCAAAGGAAAAAAAGTAATTTTATCAAAAAGATACCTGTATTTGAATGTTTTTTTACAGCACAATTCACAATCACAAAGATGTAGAATCTACATTAAGTGCCCATTAATTCATGAGTGGATAAAATGTGGTATTATATATACCATAGAGTACTTCTCAACCATAAAAAGAAATGAATTCATGTCTTTTGCAGCAATTTTGATGAAACTGGAGACCATTATCCCAAGTGATATATCTCAAGAATGGAAAAGCAAACACCACATGTGTTCTCTAATAAATTAGAACTAATCATTGGAGACAGATGAGCACAGGGGGAAATAAAAGTCACTGAAAATTAAGAAGGATGGAGGAGGTGGAGGGGAGGAGCAAAATCCTATCTAACGTGTACAACGAACACTATTCAGGTGATTGGCACACTAACAGCCCTGACTCAAGAGTTATAAAAGCTATCCATCTAACAAAAACATTTTCACTTGCTTAATATTTTGAAGTAAATAAAATGAAAAGAAAACTCAAAGATTAAAATTTAAAATAATAAATTTCATTAAGATATTCCGTGGTGTAGTTTTCTTCCTGTTTGTTATGGTTTAATTTTGTTGAGCTTTCTTGAATGTAGGTGCTTATATTTTTCATCAGATTTGGATAAATTTTGATCATTATTTCTTCAAATAGTTTGTATGCCCTCTCGGTCTTTTTACTCCTTCAGGAGCTTTACCTACAGGTGTATTAGGATGCTTGATATTGTCCCACATCTTGCTAATATACTGTTCTGTTTTGTTATCTTTTTTCTTTGTGTTTTATTTTGAGTAATCTCTATTATTACATCATCAAGTTCACTAATTTTTGTTCTGCAGTGTCTATTCTGCTGTAAATTATAGTCAAGCTTATTTTCCATCTCTGGAATTTCAATTTGGATGTTATTTATATTTTTCACATCTCTCTTTAATACACTCATGTTTTCCTCTTTATTCTAGAGTATAGTTATAACTCTTTTATTATCCTTGTCTACTTATTCTGTAATTGGTATACTGTCTACATCATTTTTAATTGATTGGTCTTACTCATTGTGGGTTATAGTTACCTGCTTCTTTGCACGACTATTATTTGTTGAATGCAACACATTGCAAATTTTAGGCTTCATTTGTTTGTTTTGTGTTTCTGGACAATCTTTTTTTGTTCTGTTTTGGTTAATATTCTTAAGCTTTGTACTGAGACATAGTTGTGTTACTTTGAAACAGTTTGGTCCTAATAGGTGGAATGGACCAAGGGATTGCAACAATGAGAAGTAGAGGGTATTTTATGTACATAACATAAGCCTTAAAAGAGAAATCTACATCAAAACAAAGGTGAAGAATAACTGTGCATTAGTGGCCTTTGAGTATTACTGAAAGACTGAATCCATTTCTCAAATCTGAAGTAGCATCTACTTACATAAAATCTACTGAAATTAGTCCCCTTATGGGACCGAATTTCATTCAAAGCAAGGAAATGGAGGCAAAATTTGGAGAGGAGATTGAGATGTTTGAAAAGTTCATTAATAGGAATATAATATAAATCAGTAAGGCAGGTAAACAGGAAAATATGAAAGATAAGAACTAAAAGGTAACAAAAAAATCAAATTACATTTTCCTTTGCCTTTTTAAAACTATTCAAACCAAAATTTGCCTGTTTGTATATTCATTTTATCAATTTTTTCTTTCATTTTATATTTTATAGGATATATTTTAATATATTTAGGACATAAACATGCATAGTACCTATTTAAAAAAAATTTAATTTGCCATATGTTATACAAGCAATTATATACATATATCATATAAATATTAAATATATTAATATTTAATTTCTCTTTTACAAAATTGAATCAAGCATTATACATAACATATGTAATTTTAAACCCTTGGATCTTCTCAATAAATTTTGGGTAGTTTAAGGTAGTTTAACCAAGAAGGAAAACTTTATACCTGAGATATTAGATTTAGTGTGTTATAGTTGCATCAGACAATTTCCAATGAAGCACACATATTGAATAATTGTGGAGTTGTAGTGAGCTAAGAACAACACAATAAAGAAAATGAAGAGTCCAAGCTTAACACTTAAAAAGATAAAATGACTATTAAAAATCGTTCTGTTTCAAGAGAATGAATGATTAAATTTGTCAGAATTTAATCATTAGTTAATGATTAAATTTGTCAGAAGTGCTATTAACACAGATCCTTTTAACTTTACTTCTCAATAAAGAATTTCCCTAGGAGAATGCCCTACAGGGCCCCCAATAGCAACTTTGCCCACAAGTGTTCTAATTAACTGTACCAGAGGGTCTGCTGTGCTGTCTAGTTAATGCTTTCTATCTGGTTCTTCCCTGGCCATCATGTATCATTGTTCAGCGAGTGACAGCAGTCAGGTTATTAAAGGTGTAGATATTAAATTAACAACAGTAGTAAACATTGTAGCTGTACTTCACATCTCAGCAGAACCAATGAAGTGGATGACACTGAATCCATGCTGATATGCTGCGATGACAGATGGGCGTCATTTAACACAATACATCAGTGGGCAACCCACGTACCACAGCTGTCCTCCACTAAATGAATTAGATCAGGGTAATTAATCTAAGGCAGAAAGTATTACTAAAGTGGATCCTAAGCAGAATTAGAGAAGAATGAAATCTCATGCTAAAAAATTGAAAATGATTTATGCATTAGCATTTTTATTGCTGATAAGAAAATTTCCAGAAGGTATTTCATTTCTTAAAATATATATAAATATTCCCTTTTGTTGACAAACAAACTTAATATCTGGGAGTAAAATGAGTGATGCTCATTTCTTTATTTCTGCACTAAAAATAGATGCTGTCAAGCAAGCAACAAGGCTCAAACTGGGATATTTGGGTCAGTTCTTTAAAACAAATCTCATTATCTTTTGTTAAATATGTTTGCTCCAAATACAATTATATCAGCACTAAGTGGTTACACTGATAATAATGCAGATATTAAGTTCTCATTTTATATGGTTTTATACAGACTGAGATGGATGGATAGATAGAAGGATGGATAGATATATAGAGATATTAGATAATATTTTTCTTCCTGATTTTAGACCAAAGATTATTTGGGTTTACAAGGTTGATCTTGCCAAAACAAGGTACACATTTTTGAAAATTTGGAGGAATTTCTTAAATATATCATTCATTTTAAGAATCTACTTAAGGAATATTTTTCTAAAGTATATTTAATAATTTAGTATTTCCTTTTGCTCATTTTCATATAGGACTAAAATGCTTATGATGCAATATAAACTGTTTCTTTCTAAAATCGCTGTTTAAAGCATTTATTTTTATTTTAAAGTACTGATTTGTGATGTATGTTTTTTAAAGGAAAATGATTTAGATGTATATTTAAAAATTGTCACTAGATCAAACCATGATTTGGACAAAAGACAGAAACTATATTTAAAATTATCGAGTAAATAAATTCATTCCCTCTATTAGTATTAAGGTAATATGTGCCTTGTTTCATTTATCTTTTTAAAAAAATTGAAACTCTCAGAGCTGTGGCATAATTATCTAACTCATGAACATCTTATGGATGTAATTTTTAATGCTTCACTGTGCAAAGTTCTGATATCGTCCTAAAGCCTATCTATGACATTGGTGGCCATTGATCAGGCAGCATGTCATCTGCTCAATTGTTACAGTTCCCCTCTAGTACATTCTCCTTTCCAGAAGCTCCTTTCTTCTGCCTATCAAACTAAGATGGAAAAACCTGCTGCTAATTACTGCAATTGAAACTTTTAACACAGCAGGAGATACCTAAACACCAATCCTTCTCTTTTAAAGAATTTGCTAGCTTCTTGTTAAGTTAGTAACTCTTAGTTGGAGGTCTGTACCAGTCACATCAAAAGTATTGTGTGTTTATTGTGGAAGCATAGTAAGTTGCAGCTGAAAGAAGCTACCACATGTGCAGTATCTGATTTTTAAATGTCATTATCTTAATCGTCTGTGGTAAATTGTGGACTAACTGCTGGTCACATTTAAGTGTTAAAATTGGAAACATGTTTGAAGGCCAGACAAATATAAACACATCTCAGTGCAAGGATATTCAATCTCTCTACTTAAATTCTTAAAATTTAAAAATATCGAAGTATGTCAAATAACATAACTATTATAATCAGTTTTTTTATCTATTTTTACCTGAGATGGAGGATTAAATTGAAAAAGGGAAGAACTGCAATATTTAATTCAACTTCATTGAATGAGAACTGTGTTAGCTGTAAATTCAGCCTGCAATGACCTCTCTATCTTGATCAAAGTAATTAGTTTGTATTATTTTTAGAATATCAATAAAGCTAAATTTCAGTGAGTTTAATTTTTTTTGTGATGTGGATGACTGTCTGCAATATTATGAGTTCTTCATTTTGAATGGCCACTGAGCAGGAACAATTCAAAGACTAATTTTAGTTGTTGCTACCTAGAGATATTTTTCATTATGTTCAGAAGCTCTTTATCCAAAACATCCTCTAGTGTCTTCATATAGTTTAAGTTTTACACTCTGATTTATGAGCAATAATAAAATACTGCTATAAACTAATTTTATTGCTATAACCTGTGATATGACAATATGGAGTGACAGCAATATCATTCTGTCCTTCACACACAGAGCTGACATTACTGACTCACCAATATTATGATGTGTATTTTTAAGTCATATTCACATATTCAGTCTGACCTTTCTATTTAGGACCTTGTCTACTTTTTACCTTGAAAATATTATTTTAATTATCTTAACTTGAGTTTCCTTATCTCTAAAATGGGAAGAATAACCTTGCATTATTTTGAGGCTCAAATGAGAAAAAGAAAATATATTTTTATAGTTTAATACTATAGTTGTTTATGACAGAGCAATCTCACAAATACTTTCCACCACTCAAGGTACAAGGATTAGTGCAACATATTTGTTAATTAATTTTGGCATGATAAAACACACATGTATCTACCATAAGACCAGAATTCCTTTATTCAAACCTGCTTTTCTTGTTACAAAAACTGTAGACTTCTTAAAAGATGCTCTCACCACCTGATTATAGACTAAACCTATACCTACACAAAACAATACCAAAATCTTCTTTAAAGTGATTGTTACCTATCAGGGAACCATTTCAATGACCAGTGATTAGATTTCAGAATCAAACGATGTAGACATATTCTTTCTTTATTGGTAACAGCCATTAAAATGTTGCTTAAGTATAAAGTTTGGTGAATCAAATCTCATTATGATTTGATTTTCTATATAATAGAATTCATGATTCAGCAGGTAAATCTTGAACTTCAAATTATAAAAGCATGAAAAAGACTATTTTTGCAGGATTAATTTTTTTTTAAATTGAAAGATAAAATTGTATGTATTTAAAATGTACATGATGTTTTGAAGTATATATGTGTAATTACTAAATCTAGCTAATTAACATATTCATTACCTCATATAGTTATAATTTTTGTGATGAAAAGACTTAACATCCACTGTCTTAACATTTTCAAGAATAAAACATATTGTTATTACTGGTGCCTCCTACAGTTACATTTTCCTAAACTAAATAAGAACAAGGTACCAGTTTTTTATATTTGATGTTTGCAGATACCCCAAATTATAATTCTTGGAGGCCACAAGTAATACACATAAAGATAAGAAGATTACTTTTAAAAGTAAATAGACTTGGACTTGCATACTAAATGTATGATTGTGGGCAAGATACTTAAATATACTTGGTTCAGTTTCCTCACCCAGGGAATGAGAATAATATCCAGCTTGCCAGACCACTGTTAAGGTTAAATGGCAATCCAGCCAATGTAACACCGTCAGCAGGATGTATGGCACACAATAGAGGTGCAATAGTTATTATTGCCTTTAAGTACAAAACCAAAGCAAGGGCAAAGTTTTCAAGCAGGAAAAGTTTCTGAATTTTTCTGTCCCTACATTATCAAGGATTCACTTCCCCACTCCACCCTTCATTAAAAAAAGAGAGAACCAGTCTCAGGAAACATTATTATTACACAGAGTGGGGAGAGGTTCTATATAGGACAGTTGCTAATGCTTCCATCAAGAGACTAGAAGAATGATGTCACCGTTAACTGAGGTAAGGAATGTCAGAAAAATCAATCTGATTTAGAAGTAAAATAAAATATTGGACACTTAAGAGTTACTCAACAGACAAGTTATTCAACGCTTGTGAATAAAGTTGTGGGATATTAGCAAATGTGGAAGCTTATGGCTGAGGAAGACCCTATAGAGCATGGAGAAATAAAGACCAAATTAGAAAAACAACGGGGTATTAGATTAGAAAAGATGAAAGTGATGGGGTGTGTGTGTTGATGGGGAGCATGACTCAAGACTGGAATCATGAAGAGAAGGAAGAATTGGCTTCCTGAAACTAAGTAAGTAGAATTGATAATGCCATCATGGCATTTAAGTTAGAGAAGAATATCTCAGAATCTCTACTAAGGGGATTAAGAAAAGAAAACCGTGTCTAAGAAGCTGAGGGGTTGTTTTTGAGACTAAGAAGTTAAAAAAAGAGAAAGAATCAGACCAAGGGACTAGAGGAGTAACCAGGGCATTTACCAGGGAGTGAGTCGGAGTAGAATATAATGGGCTTAATTCATGAAAGAAAATAAGACAACATCCTGTACATTTTGCAGCAATTTGAATGAGGAAATGGAAGTTATAGAAGCAAAAACGTGTTATCTATAAACACTAAGGTATGTACCACTCGCATGACATGTCACTCAATCTGGTCCTGAATTTAAAGAGATGGTCACTTAATTTATTGGTTTATTACATACCTAAGAGATTTTTCAAGGAATATCTCATTTTCAAGGCATGATTCACCTTTTAAATCTGCCAGAATATAATCTCTAATCATTATAAAAGTCTGTAATTAACATCTCTGCAATTTTAAGAAAAATTAAAGTTGTAAAGATAATGAATACATTTTTATTATTATTAAAATAATATGTGGGAGAATTAAAACCATCATTTAGTTAAGCACTTTAATTATTTGGGCTTTGCTACTTATTCAATAATTTTTGTTTGCATGCCCATGAGACATGGAGAAAGAGGAATAGGGTTATGAAAGGCAGATGTTTGGTCAAGGAGGATATGGTGACTTGTGTCCACTATGTCCTCCCTCTGTACGCGTCACATCTCTCACAATGGCATTTTTGAATAAACAATAATTTTCTGTTGATTATTGATCAAAAAGATTGAGCAATTGGTCATGAAACCAATGGCCTATGGATCTAGCTACACCCCTTAATAAATTCTTTAATCTTATCTACAATGGATCAGGGTCATGAGGACTTAACTTTCCTTTATCCAAATTTTTATAATTATTTTTAACATTTTATTTTAATGGAAACTGTGTACTATGTTTCTAGGTAAAAATATGAAAGGGTTTAGGAATATTTGGTGAATTGAAATAAAATCCCCGATACGGATGATCCCTAATTTACTATGGTTTAACTTATGAATTTTCAACTTTATGATGGTGCAGAAGTGATACGCATTCAGTAGAAACCATTCAAACTTTGAATTTTGATCTTTTCCTAAGCTAGCACTATGCACTACAATACTCACTGGCAATCCTGGGGAGCAACAATGAGCTGTAGCTTCAGTCAGCCGAGCCATCACGAGGGCAAACAACTGATATTCCATAGTGTACTGTGTTGCCCGATGATTTTGCCCAGCTAAGCTAATGTAAGTGTTCTGAGCATGATGAGGTAGGCTATGCTGAGCTATGATGCTTGTATGATGTCAGGTGTATTAAATGCATTTTTGACTTATGATATTTTCAACTTAACAATGGGTTTGTCAGGATATAACCCCATTGTAAAATGAGGAGCATCTGTATATATGCTGGAAAAAGGGCTCAGAATATATGTCTAGGTTTCTAGAGATGATTCAGTCATTTGAAGAATAAAAGAACTACAATTTTCAGATACATTACTTAACTGGTATATTTTACAATCTCTTATTTATCTGTTTATTACCACTTGAGTTATGAGGCAAGTCAGTGATAAGTTAAAATAACATTCTCTTTTTCAACTTGCTCTTTTTAAGAAGTTACAATAAAGAAAATAGAAAAATTAGTTGAGGCTAATGGCTAAGGTGGGGCAGACTCATGTTTCTTGAGATGTCTTAAATCTATCCATGTACTCTTCTTTAATATCAGTTAACAAAAGTAAGGCCTACATGAGGCAGAATAAAAGATAATCATATATATATATAAATATACATACATATACACATCCATATATGCATGTATATACATGTATACAATGTGTATGTGTGTATTCCTTATAGAAGCAAGAAAATATTTACAGCATTGTGTATTTTCTTACATTATGAAAACAGCTGATGCGATGATCGAACTTGCTCCATCTGTTTCCGAAAAAAACACAGAATGTGAGAGATCAGAATGGGATCCTTAAACAAACAAACAAACAAACGTATGTAGTTCACTGATGGAAGTGCTATACTGGATGTTGCATCTATGTAACATTTCCTGGCATTGTCAGCGTTCCAAACTAATGGAGGGCAAGCCCAGAGAGAAACAGGCTTAGAAAGCTTTGACTTAATCAACCAAAACTCATGGAGACATGTGCAACTTCTGCAATTTTATAGCTATGAGAGCATTGCAGTTGTTACCAGATTTTATCAAATCTAATGTTTGTAACACATTTAAGTTGCCATTATTCACTGATTCCAGTGAATGTGCTTTCAACTTTAATTAAATTCATGGATATTAATTAGCATATATCTATTATTTGATATACATGCCTGGATGTCCAAAAGGCCTTCATTTAAATCTCATCTTCACTGTTTTCCAGCTCTGTAATCTCAACACAAAATTTTACCATGTTTTCCCTAAGCACCTTCATTGTCAAATGTGTTTGGTTTATGCCATTACTTTATAAAAATAACTATATATTTAATGCCACTAGAATAAGGACTAGTGCATATTAGGTGCTCTATAAAACTGTTAATTGATTTCTTCTGCCCTTTCCCTAAGTAACAGTAACAATGTAAATTATCTTTAATCCTAAGAAGCTCAGTTCTAAATAGAAATTGAACTTTGAATGTTATTGATGATGTTAATGTGATCTTTGGTTATTAGAAGAGTGGAGCATATAAACCTTAAAGTGTTAAAGGCAATTCCAATTATATATATATTTGGAATATATATTCCAATTATATATATATTCCAATATATATATTCCAATTATATATATATTCCAATATATATATTCCAATTATATATATAATATATGATTTTAACTATTATATTAAAAATTACTCCCATTAGAAACCACCCTGTTAACCTCTGACCAATCTAATTTTATTATTCGTTTATTCTTTTGATTGGACCCCTTGAACTGCTATGATCTGATTGCTGATTGCTGTGTTATAGTGAGTGACTTAGGTAAATGTCATTAAATCTTTTTTGGTTAAAAGATGTTAGCCTCTATCCAGATATAATGGCAAAGAATTTGCCTTCTATTTCTCTTGTAGCTCTATACAGAAAAAAAAAGTGTTTAATTCTGTCTGAGGTATTATTTTGTATACATAAAAATCTTAGTTCTAATAGCTTTATTATTAAATGCTTTCTGGTGCAAATTAAATAAAAATGTTGGATACCTTCTGTTTGCTTGGTAGTTTGCTAAGTCCTTTACCTTGAGTGTTTCACAGTCTACAAATTTTTAAAATTCTCATAATGTTAACTTGTTTACAATCTTAACATATTTAAGGTAGAGAAGCAATGACTGCAGAGTATATGCCATGCAATAAGATTTTTACTCTTTGCATGAGAACATTGACAGGAAATTAGTGCAGCTGGTGAATGACACACACACACATACACACACACAAAAAGATCTATCATGTAAGTATTTAATTCTTTTCTTCTAAGGTAACCTAAAGGCAACATATTTTTACAGAGAGATTAACTTATTTGAGAACAGTAGCTATTAATCTCTCCCTTAACAGGCTGCTCAATCATTCTCATTCATTCTGTCAATGTCATTTTACAACTGAGCTTCAGACAATTTTTGCAAGAATAAGATGTATATGCATTCAAAAATGCTAATATTCTTAGCTGAGTGTTCCTAATTATGTCTTTAGTTTATATCTGCTTACAGCTTTTATGTTGCAATAATCCCTTCTTCAGTTTCTTCCTTTTTCATTGTATCATACTTGGCTGATGCTAGAATGATGGCATTCTTTGGCTGTTGTCTCTACTTACCCTACATAAAGAGATGCTTCAAAGTACTATCTTGCAGAAACTAGTGATCAAAAAATGGAAAAAAATTATATCTTTTTAATCATTGTGCTGAATTACAAACATTTATTTGAATAAATAAAACTTTTCTCTGAAACTCAAAGCAAATCCTACTTTTAAATGAGCAAATGCATAGCTATTATTTTACCAAGCCCTGTAGACAGAAGATATTCCTCATAAATACTCTTTGTAATGGTTCCCAAATTTATTTCTTCTTTCTATGTTTTTGGCTGTGCAGACTATATTGTATGTCATGATTTTAAAATGAACAAAGTCAATTTTACATTTGGAATGTTAAATTTATATAATTCCAAAAATTGGGGAATAATTAATCATAGTGAAAATAAAATAAGAATTCACTATGGGCTTTTACTAAGATTTAAGTTTCTGTGACACCTTTACTTTCTTTTTTAAATAACATTTTTATTTTTAATAGATTTATATTTACAGAAAAGTTGTGAAGAAAACATGGAGAATTCTATTAATAATATACCTGTCACCCAAATTCCTCTATTATTAACATCGTAACTTTGTTTGGTATATTTATCATAGATAATGAACCAGTTTAATACATAATTATGAACTAACATTCATACTTTATTCATGTGTTTCTAGTTTTTATTTGATGGCCTTTATATGTTCCAGGATCTACTTCAGGATACATTTAGTCATCATGTCTTCATAGGCTCCTTTTGACCATAACTGTTTCTTAGGCTTCCCTTGTTTGATGACCTTGACAGTTTTGAAGAAAACTGATTGGGTATTTTATAGAATGTCCTTCAATGGGGATTTTCTTAGTGTGTTTCTCATGGATAAACAGGGATTGCTGAGTTTTGGAAGAAAATCCACAGTGGTAAAGTGCCATTACTCTCAACATAACTTAACCCTGTTGACATTAATCTTAAACACCTGGCTGAGTAGTGTTTGTCAAGTTTTTTCTACTGAAAAGGTATTCCTTTACCTTTTTTCCATACTGTACTCTTTGGGATGAAATTACCATGTGCAACATACACTTAAGGAGTGGGGGATTATTCTCTATCTACTTGGGAGTGAAGTATCTACATAAATTATTTGGACTTTTTTCTGTTTAGATTTGTCTATTCTTCCCTAGTTTATTTATTTTTCAATCATTTATTTATACCAGTATTTACTCATGAATATTTATTTTATAGTTTAGGTTATAAACCAATACTACCTATTTAATTTTTGCTCATATTATTCCAACTCTGATCATTGGGAGCTCTTTCAGTTGACTCCTGTGTCTCTTTGACATATCCCCATCCTTGTTTTTCTCAAGTTTTTTCTTACTTTATGATACTAGAAAATGCTTCAGACTCTTACATATTTTCGGCCCCATTCTTAGAATCAGGCATTACTTCAAGGAGATCTAGTTTTGTTATTTGAGAATGGTATTAGAAACCAAGGATGGGTGGTGTTGTTCATGCCTGTAATCCCAATACTTTGGGAGGCCGAGGCAGGAGGCTCCCTTTGGGTCAAGAGTTTGAGACCAGCCTGGACAACACCCTGAGACCCTGTCTATACAGAAAGTAATTTAAAAAATGTAGCCAGGCATGGTGGGGTGTGCCTGTAGTCCAAGCTATTCAGGAGTCTGAGGCCCAAGAATCTCTTGAGCCTAGGAGTCCAAGGTTACAGTGAAGTATGATCAGCCCACTGCACACCAGCCTGGGTGACAGAGCAAAACTCTGACTATAAAAAAAAGAAAGAAAGCAAGATCAGGGTGCTAGGTATGATCATGGCTACTGCGGTATCATTGCTTCTATGCCCTCTAAGCTGACGAGGAAAGGAAATATATTTATGTATTTTAATTAATATAGACAGAGATAGCTACAAATATTATATTTATGTGTGTGTGTATGTGTGAAACATGAGTTCATACTGATGTCTCCAGCTTTATTCTGTTATCATATTGGTCACACTGCCGTTGTCTCCTTGCCTGTTTGTCACCTACCATTCCAGCAATGAGTAACTTGGTTCTCACCATCCATAACCAATCACTTTATTGTTCAAATCCAGTATACATGTATATTTGTTTCAGAATTATTAACCATACCTCCTCAGGGAATGTCTTTATAAAATATGGTTCAGACCACATTCTCCATGATAAAAAAAAAACTGTCTTGTTCATAGTTACATTGTCAATATATAATCTATTCCCTGGACCATTGAAGAGATTCAAAAAATATTTGAGAATGAATAAATATATGGTTCTGATTTAGACTAGAATTATAGCTACAAGGATATTAAATTGGGGAATTTATTACTTTTATGGAGTAAATCAGAAATTTTAAAATATATTCTACTTAGGACTAATAAATAACTTGGACAACTTTAAAAGAGAATCTTTGAACATTAGAAGGATGATTACACCACTAGGAAATTCCCTCATAATTCTATTCAACATGTTATAATTAATATCAACTATAGCCATGCAATTATTTTTCATAACTGATAAACATGTCATTGTGATAGTTTTGTTTATGTTCAGATTTGTATGGTTAACAAAGGAAGCTATATATTATCTTACAGAAATTTTGCCTACTGTACCAGTTACTTTATTCTTTACTACAATTAATTTCATTTAATCTATTATGTGGTCAGATAATGCATAATGTTCTCATTTTAAAGGTAAGACTATTGAAAGGTAGTGAGATAAGTTTGCTTCTGTAATTGAGGGATATTGTAAATTCTCGACTAGAAAAGAATGCAAATAAAAATTGAAAAAGAAATAAAAAGTGATTTTACTAGGTATCTAGTGGGTAAATTTAAGGCTCTTAAGTTTCTCTTTTACCACTTTTGCTAAGTAAAAGATGTTAATGTAATGGATATTAGTAAAAACAATTTTGTTACTGGATTTTGTTCCATTAATTTTAAGTATGTTAATTTGGAATAATAATTTTACTATTTGTAATCCAAGAGCAAATATTACCCCATCAATCTTAAAGGAATGAGTAAAAATAGAATTAATAAAAGATGTTTCTGAAAAGAGGCATGGTATAATTTCTATACTTTTAAGTTTCTTGAGACATGTTTTGTGGCCCAGGATGTTATCAATCTCAGAGAATATTCCATGAGATGATGAGAAGAATGTATAGTCAGTGGTTTCAGGGTAGCATGTTCTATAAATTTCTGTTCATCCCATTTGTTCTAGAGTTCTGTTTATGTCAGAGGAGTGTTGAACTCCCGGCTATTACGGTGCTGCTGTTTATCATTTTGTTTAGATCAAGAATGATTTGCTTTAAGGCTCTGGGTGCAGCTATGTTAGTTGCATAAATATTTAGAATTGTTATGTCTTCTTGTTGAATTGTACTCTTCACCATTATATAATGACCATCTTTGTCTTTCTTTATTTTTATTGATTTGAAGTCTATGTTATTTGATATGGGAACTGCTATGCCAGCATTCTTTTGGTTTCCATTTGAGTGGAATATTGTTTTCTGTCCCTTCACCTTGAGTCTGAATGAGTCCTTATGGGTTAAATGTATTTTCTAGAGACAGCAGACACTTGGCTTGTTCTTTTATTTTTTATTTTTTTTGGTCCATTCAGGCAACTTATGTCTCTTCAGTGGACAATTCAAGCTATTTACATTTATTGAAAGCACTGATAAGTGGGGTGGATTTCTGTTCATCCTGTTGAGTAGAACTTTCTTGCTTTGTTTTATCTCTTGAGCCATTGTAGTATCGGGGCTTTAACCTTTAGCTTTTATATGATATTACACTGGTGGCTGTCTATGGTGCTGATCCATGTATAATGAGGTTCTGAGTACTTCCTTTAGGGCAGGTCTTGTTTTGACAAATTTCCTCAGTGTTTGCTTGTCTGAGAAAGTCTTTATTTCTATCTTATATAAGAAACTTAGTTCTGCAGGATACAAAATTCTAGGCTGGCTATCATTCTGTTTGAGAAGACTGAAAATGGGGCCACAATTGTCGTGGCCAGTTTCCTTATGGCTTATACAGTCTCAGTTGAGAAGTCTGCAGTTAGTAAGATGGGTTTTTCTTTGTAAATTACCAGATGCCTTCACTTTCCATTTAATAGGAGTCCCTTTTACATATTTACTTTGGCCAGTCTAATGACTATGTGTCATGGTGATTGCCTCTTTGGATATGAATCTCCTTGGAGTTCTTTGAGTTTCTTATAACTGGATATCTAGATTTCTAGCAAGCCCATTGAAATTTTCCTCAATTGTTTCCTCAAATAGGTTTTCAAAGCATTTTGTATTTTCTTCTTTCCCCTCATGGATGCCTATGATTCTTATGTTAGGCCTCTTTATGTAATCCTGCCTTGCTTGTAGGCTTTGTTTGTTCCTCTTATTTCTCTGTTCTTTCTCCTTGACTAGCTTGTTTAACTCAAAGGTATTGCCATCAAGCTCTGAGATTCTTTCTTCTGCCTGATCTAGCCAATCAAGCTGATTCTTAAGGCTTTCCACTGTGTTTTGTATTTCTTTGAATGAATTTTTTATTTCTAGAAATTGTTTGATTATTTTTAAGAATTCGATTTCTTTAGTGAATTTTTCATTCTTTTCCTGCATTGTCTTTTTGGTTTCTTTGTGTTGGTTTCTGTTTTCTCTTGTATTTTATTGAGCTTCCTTAGAATTCATATTGGGAATTCCACATCTTTTATTTCAATATTTTCATTTTGGTTAGTATCCATTGGTAAGGAAGTATTATTTTCTTTTGAGGGTATCATTTCACTCTAATTTTTCATGTTTCTAGAGTTCTTTTGCTGATTCCTTCTCATCCAGCCTCTCAATCAAGACTTAGGGGTGCTAGGTCTGGCTTATGGACCTGTCTCTAGGTCTCTGAATATTGATCCCTGAACATGCCAGGCAAAGGAGTGTTGGTCCTGAGTTGCTTATGGAGTTTTCTAGCAAGTTTGATGAACCTCTGAAGTTACCTCTGACATTCTGTCTTCAGCTCTTCCCAATAGTGTGTAGTGAGTTAGGTCCCCCACTTAATCTCTAAGATGTTGAGTGATATTTGTGAGTACAAATCAGCCACTCCCTGTTTGCTTGAGTTGGAAGGTGCTATACTTAGCTATGGGGTTGTTCCCCCAATAATCATGTGAAGTTTTCATGGAAGAGACAGCTGCTGAGATGTTCTTTTGTGCTTGTGGTAAGCTCTGGTGCCTTAGGTGGGAAACACAAATGCTCCAAACTTTAGGAGGGACCTTGTAGCTCCCAGATCGTTGCCTGATCTCTACTCTCTTTGAGGTAGAGGAGGAACAAGATAGTTCATGGTGGGATTGGGAGAGCCTGAGAGGTTTTGCAAAGCCTCGGTAGGTCTCAGAGGTGGCTTATCTACCTGCTAGGGGGAGCTGCTGGCATGAAGTTCAGGACAATCTCTCCAAGCTGAGAATGCTGTTCCTGAGGGAGGGGCCTACTTGCTTGAGTGCTAAGGCCCCATGTTAGCTCTTTCTGCCCTTGTCAACTATCAACATTTCCCTGTGGGGTAGGGTGAGTGCCCTCCCTATTTCCTCTATGGAACTCCACAGCACTCTCCCATATCAGTCTGTGTGAGCTTCCTCTCTACCCAAGACTGGTTCTTGAACTACCCTTCAGTCTGTGTGTCTGACCCACGAGTGTGTGTCTCTGTGGGACATTGGTGGGTAGTGGGATCCCAAATTGTGCAACCCTGTTACACCACAAGAACCCAGGTGGAGAGAGGTTGTCTCTCTATGCACAGGGGCCTCAGCCAGGGATACACTCCCACTGGGGAGAAGTGACAACTAGGGAGTCTCTTGGCTCAAGGTGTACTCCCCATTGTAATGAGTGGGAGAAGAGGCCACTGCTCCCATCAGCCAGCATCTACAGCCATTTGGTTGTCATGGAAACCACTGGCTAAGCTAATTCACTCTGAGTACCACACCCTATCCAATATGGTGGTTTTCCAGTGGGACTGGGGGATGAGTGTACTCACAGATCCCCATTCCTCAGTGTCCCTCCACATTCTCCCATTGGGTACATCTGCAAGAACTTTTTTCCTCACCATCTGAGTCTAGGACCGAGACCTGTCCCCTGCATCTCCCTTCACTGCTCTCATGTCCAGGGGGCACCAGGTCCAGCCCACCTGTCTAAGCTGTCAGCACATGATCCCATGAAACACCAAAAGGCAGGAAGCTTGTGAATTGTGCCAACCCTGCTGTTAGTGGTGGGCTCATCCAAGAACACACTCCTAAATAGAGAAACAGCTGTTTGTGTACTTCTTGGTTCAGAGTACTCTCGTGGTTGTAATGGGGATTTAGGGGCTTATAGCTACCAGCTAGCCTGAGCTAAAATTACATTCTCTGATGCTATGATTGGAGAAGGTGCAGAGGAGGAACTGTCTAGGTGTAGGAAAGCTAGCACTTTGATCTCTTGTGGTGCTCTCCTCTGGGGTGTCCCTTTTGAACACCCAAACTCCTAGGGTTTGCTGGTTGACCCTGCTATTCCTATTTAGCCGCCATGCTTGGGCTCATGGAGGGTGGAAGCACCTTCAATATAATTTGTGTCCTGCTGTTTACAGAAGGTATCTGGGTTGGGGAGAGGAAACCTCCCTTACCCTTTCATTGTGCTCCAAGTCTCTCTGGGTTTGGTCCACACCACTGTCTTCTCCTCTTTATTTTCTTTTTTTCTCAGCTTTTCCATTCTTCTGTGGGGTCCCCAGATTCCCCTGTTGTCTCTGACTGTGATCCACATAGGGACCACTCTCAACCTGCTGCAACCACTCAGCTGCAACCACTCTCCACTCTCCTCAGTCCAATAATCTACCTTCTAGGTGTGACGATCTAACAAGTGATGTCTCTAGTTAGACATCGTGGCCGATCCCTTTATATGAATACTGTATGCCAATTTATATATTACTTCACCAAGAGTAAGATCTAAAGTTAACTTATACTTCCTTTGATGGGAACACATTCTCCTTCATAAATATTAAGATCCATATTTAGAATAGCCCATGTCTGATCCTCTTAATGTTGTGAATGGGTTTCAAACTTACATTCTCTTGTTACTGAGGATAATAAGTTTTGGGTGCAAAAAGTATGTATATTTATTTATGTGGATATTCATTCTTCAGACCATATAATAAATGAATGTGTGCTATTATCTGTGGAATTGTTTTTGTGCTTTACACAAAACTCCCTGTCAATAAAGCTCCTCCTTTGGCATTGCTCAGGAAGCTGTTCCATTAGAACTTTCTTAGAGTTTATTGTCCTGGGACATAAATCTGGTCTAGAGACAAATCTCTAGAAAATCTGGTCTAGAGACAAATCTATCACTCTTCTGGAACACAGTAAGTGCTCTACAAATATTTGTAGAGCACTCTACAAATATTTGTTGAATAAGTGAATAATTATGGGTTAATTTTGCTTAGTGGTACAACTCAAAAACTTTATCCATTGTTTATATCATTGTTTTGAAGGACAAATTAGTTCCTTACTATTAATTTATCAAGTTTGAGTCTAACATAAACAAAACTAAAGCTAATCTTTCAGTAGTGACAAAATGATGTCACAACATATAAAATTTCCTCTGAAATTGTAGGCACATCAGCATTAATAATCAGAAGGAAGAAGAAACTCATTGGTGGATATTTGTACTTGTAGGTTTGCTTCTCTGACTCAGGGAATTCAACAGTCTTCAGAGGAAGCAAGTAGCTGTGGTGAGTATTTTATAAATCATGGATACCTTTGGGGTGAGAGTCGGAGTTCTTGACTGATGAATGCAAAATGGTGCTTGGTGTTCTTAGAGATCTTGTTTCTGCTTTCATGTGTCTTTCCTACTTACATTTCTATGATCCCAAATGTGTGTATTTACCTAAATGATCCTTACCACGTTATGTATCTATACCTTAAACATGTCTTCTCTTTCTCATCTTCATGAAATCCTATTTATCATAAAAACCCAATTCCCATGTCTACTTCATCTACAAAGCCTTCCCTGTTCATGTTTGCCATAATGCTTTGTGGCATTTATATGTTTAATATAAGTTCTTACTATAGTCATCAAACTATCTGACATGCATTTACTCAGGTGCTATTTATTCCCCCTCAGACTGCGAGCTTATTGGCCTATTTATATGGTGTAAGTATGAGAAACTACCATTTTTCTCTAAATCAATTTCATGTGGTTTAATATATTAGTAATATGATTAGTGACCTAATTATAATAAAATATAAACATAATATATATACATGACATATTTCGTAACGATATTATCACTATCATCACCTGTAGTACTTCATGCTGTCCCTGGCACATAGTAAATTACTTATTAAATTGAATCAAAAGTGTAAGATAGGTCACAAATGCTGAGATATTTAATGACTTTTTCCTGAATTAGCAATGTGAAAAAGGTTTTGAACTTCTATTCTGTAAAAGTTATAGTGATGCTGGCATTAAACACTTCATTCCATTATTCCAGGTAGGACAGAAAAGTATGAAATGAAGTGCCAACAATTGCTTTCCCACATCTATGAGCATTATAATGTGTTGTTTGCTGTTGGATTATGATCAGCTGTTACTCTCATTCAAATGCCAGTTTAGAGTCTAGATCTTAAAAATTGTTCATTTATATCTTGGGTGGTTGGAGCTTTATAGTCTGTACATGTCCTTGGCTACACAGGTAATATTTTTTGATTGTGGTAGATATTGGTTGATAGAAAAAGAATAGAAAACACACAATAAGGTATTCTTAATAACAAAGTTTTCTCTGGTGACTCTTTCTCTTCCTGCACACTTTCTACTAGATCAGTGGTCTCCAACCTTTTTGGAACCAGTGACTATTTTCATAGAAGACAATTTTTCCACAGATAGGGGTGGGGAAGATGGTTTTGGGATAATTCAAGTGCATTACATTTATTGTACAATTTATTTCTATTGTCATTACATTGTAACAAATAATGAAATAATTATGCAACTCACCATAGGTTGGGGAGCCCTTCATTAGACAGTTCACAAAAGGTAACAACTTTATTTTACTTTTCATACTAAATATCTATCTGCATCATATATACCCTGTGGAAAATAATATCCCTTAAATATATAAAGAAGCTATTGAAAAAGTATACAACATTCCAAAATTCTTAAGAGAACTTTTATCTTAAGAACATGTCAAAAAATTTTTGAGTACAAATGGTCATTTGCAGAGCAAGGTTTTGGTACTTCTTCCTCAATATGGTTTTCCCTTACCTTCTGATACAAGAAGGTAATTAATTTCCCACAGTCTATGCAATCAATAATCTCTGACAATCATGGCACTGAAAAAATTAGATAATCTGAGGGAGAAAAACAAAACAAAAGGACAACAAATAAAAAGATTTGTGTTAGCACCCACCAGCTGTTTCCATTATAAGGGGAGTCAATGTTGTTGACATAGAAGCCACCAAATGATTAGTAGCTGCTTTCTACTTTCCACTAGTTGTCCTTTTAAAAACAAACAAAACTTGAATTACTAAGTACTTAATTTCTCATTCATTCCGTTTTTTTTTCAGACATCATTTATTGATGGTCTCTTTCTACCTATAATGAATAAACAGAGGTTAAATTTATTCTATCACTTGAAACTACCAGAACTGGAAACTGTATAAAAACTGTTTTTTTAATGCACTTGAAATCATGCATTAAAGAGCAGTGAGTCTTTAGATATGGGAAACAAAGTGAGTTTTGCAACTGCCCCATATGACTACCTTGAGAGAGTTTCCAGCCTAGGGCAGGGGTGAGGAAGCCTAGCAGTGCCTAAACCTGTTGAGCTCTGAAATCAGGAGATATAGTTGAGAGTCCAAGGAGATCAAGGTGGCTATCATTCACATATCAGAGTACTGGAGAGGTGAGAGCTACGTAGGGAACTTGGGGAATCTATAGAGTACTCCAGTAAGTATTCTGTAGAGTACTGATCAACGGGTTTATGGGATTTATGTGAGAAAAGTACCTGAGGTTGTGGAAAGAACCACCTCAAAAGGATTAGAAGAGTACCTGGAGCTCACAAATGGCAGAAAATAGTACCTATGCCTACATACACCAGCTAAACAAACAAACAAGCAAATCTCCTAATTTATAGAGAGCATTGGCTAGATTATGAAGAAAAATATTGCATTTAGGTGATAAACAATAATTAGACCTTAACTAAGTATTGCTTCTTAACTAAGTATTAGTCTTGTCTAATGTATCTTAAAGCAAAACTAGAAAGAAACAAACTGCTTTCAGTAACATTAGTATCCCCCCAAAAAGCACAAGAATATTTATAGGAATAAAAGAAAATTTGAGAATCCCAAAGGCAAAATTCGTAATGTTTGACACCCAATGAAATATTACCAGGCATGCAAACAGGCAGAATTATATGACTGAGGAGAAAAATTAACTTCAAAGGACCCAAAACTTTCATGAAAGGGATGTTGGAATTAGGATATTAAAGGGTAGAAAAACTATTATTGTAACAGATTTCTAGGTGTTTAAAAAGTTAAATGGAAATACAGAAGGTATAAAAATAACCCAAATCACTTTATGAGAACTTATTTTATATAAAGTTTTTCAAACTGCTCTCACTAAGAATTATAACACAAGCACATTCCCATGTCACTAAAAACTCTTCTCAGACATAATTTGTAATATTTGCATTACATTCTATGGTGTGAATATGGCATCATTTACTTAACCATTTTACTATCATTTAATGTTCAGGTTGTTTCTTATATATTGCTGTATATAAATGGCTTAAAACAACCTTTATTTATTTCTCAAGCTCCTTCTTTTTTTTTCTTAATGACTGGAGAAATGACAACAAAACATTTCAAAGGCCATTAATGGTGGAATCATTTATATCTTTTAACTTGTTTTCCCCCTGGTTTGTTCCTTATAATTGTATTTTAGCCTCCTCTCTTCAATCAAGTCAACAAACATAAGTGATTTTTAAAGCATTAGGACCCCACATTGAGATAAAAATTTTGTTAATGTTTTTAGGAAAGATTGTTGCCTATATTTATACTGTTCTGCCTAACTGCCTATCCTCACCCCTCTTGTCTGTCCACAGTACTAGTGGAGAACACAGGTATTAAAACAAAAGAACCCCAATATAATAAAACAGTCAATTGTGGGAAATTTAATCTGGGCAAAATAGTTGAAGCAGGGTCAATAAAGAATATGTTGCAGGTTAGACACATTCCAGCTTAATTTTTTTCATATCACTTAGCCATCTCCAATATCACATTTTACATTTATCTATTTGGGTTTTTATTTGTTTGTTTGTTTGTATATCTCTCCAACTAGAATGTTTAAGTCCATGAGGTGGGAGCTGTGTCTATTTTGGTCCTGCTATATCCTGATCATGCATAATAATGTTTGCCATAGAATAGCTCTGTAAGTAAATGTTTGTTAAATGAATAAACAAACTAATTGATAAAAAAAAAATAACCCAAATCAAACTTCTGGAGAAGAAAACTTGAATACATGAGATAAAAAATAGACTGGATAGGAATAATGAATGACTAGATAGATTAATTAACTCTGAGACATTGATAGAAATGATATAAAATGAAACACAGAGAGAAAATAATAACTTTAAAAATGAAGCAAGCACTTTGAGGAATCTCCATAATGTTTTCCATAGAGGATGTACTATACTAATTTGCAGTCCCACCAACTGTGTATAACCGTTCCTTTCTCTGTTCATCCATGCCAGCATCTATTGTTTTGCATAACAAAATTGATACATGTAACCAAAAACATTTGTATGCCCATAATATTTTGAAATAAAAAAGAAAACATAAATACTATGAGAAACTAAAAAAAACATGAAGCAAGCATCAGTGATATCAAAAATTAGTATCATATACCATTTTCTCTGACTACAACGAAATTAAATTAAAATTAATAGGAAAAGTTAAACAAAAATTTCTATAAATTTGGGTTAAAATATATACATCTAAATAACTCATTGGTCTAAACAGTATTACAACATAAACTGAGAAAAATGCTTATAAATAAAAAAATGTCTTTGATGCAGATAAGATGGTATTTGGAGTATGTGTACAATTTTAAATGTTTATAAATATTAGAAAATACAGGGGAATAAACATTTATTTTAGCAATCTAAGAAGATAAAGACTGAAAGAATAAACCCAAATAAATTGAAAGAAATAAATAATAAAGAGCAGAAATATATAACAGACTACAAAATAGATTTAATATGAAGGGTGAATTAAATAAAAATTATTTCAACAATAGAATTCATTCATTTATCTATCATTCAGTCATTCAACAAATAGTTATTGAATGTCTATCTATCTACATCAGTCATAATCCTGAGAAGAAACAGACGATACACTCAAATTGGGGTTGAATAGAGTTTTATGAGATCACAATTTACAAAGGTGTTGGCAGAACTTAACAAAAAACAAAAGCCAATGAGGAATAGCATAAGACCCTGGGTCTAGTAATGGAAGAGCCTAAAGTATTGAGAGAGATTGGTGTGCCCCATATCAGGGAGGGAAGCTCTTGTGATTGGAACTGGGGCTTTTAGTGGAGAAAGGCAGTCAACCAATCCTGGAGACTTGGCACTGAGGAAGTCCTCAATACCTTCTTGATACTCTACGTAGATGATATAGTTAATTTGCAGTAGGAACTCCTCAGACTGCAACTTGTTCCTAAGCATCTAGTTCATCATACTGCATAATGTGGAAAAGCTACATCTATGTTATCCTTTTTATGCTTGCCATGTCAGCCAAGATTTTTATGTATAGGAAATAAGAAACATCCTTCTACCTCTTAACTAGTTGAGGGCTGCATTTAGTAATGGATTTACAAATTCTGAAATGCAAAAATCTTTTTAAAAATTGTCCCATGCATAAAAAAGCACTGCAGTCTTTTAGCATGAGCAAATATCTATAATAATTTGTTATCTTGGAGATTTGGGCTCTAAGGAGTTCTTTACTGGTAATGTTCTTGAAGGATAAGGACTCACTCAGAGAAATGAAGGAAATTACAAAATAATTATCATCTAAGATCTACTGGAGCTGGGTTCAGGATAAATTGCTGGAAAATATTGAAACTACTATTATTTATTTTACTAATATATCTGTTCTAGATATAACTATAGCCAATACATTATCTATTCTCTTATGAAACAAAAAATATTGGTAATTATTCTCTATTGTGTTGGTATCCATATGAGTGACACATAGGGAGTGGGATCTGAATAAGACCTAAAGGTAGGATTTTATTTGCTTATAGCTATGAACTTGGTGGGGTCCTCTCCCTTGTATCCTTAAGTAGCTGTTGATTTCTGTCAACTCCTATGCCAAATGAAATATTAAAAGTACTGCCAACACAACAAATTACAGGAGTTCACTGAGGCATCCGGGAACATAGATGAGTATTAAGTTCTGTTAAATTATTAACAATTTATCCAATCAATATTTATAATTGAATTAATTTCATTATATGAAATAATATAATTCCAGAGGAATATAATGTATATAAATGTATTTTTATTCTATTGATACCTTGTATATACAATGAAACTTCACTTGTATTTTTATCACCTTATTTAACCCTTTTTATTAAAATTATGTTATTTTTCAAATCATGGGATAAAATTAAAATTATATATAAAATAAATGATAATATAAGTATCTAATATTATCTATATTCTAAAAATAAATTGTATCATTATGACTAAAAGCACATTTTCTAAATACAGTTTTTAGTTCATTTTTCCATTTTTTCACAATTTTTAAGTTATTGATCATTGAAAATATAACTTATATGGGATAGTAATTCTCTTCTTGTTATACTAACAATGGCAGAATGCTTTATGGACAGCCCTCATATATTTATATGACACACGGAATCAACCCAAGTGCCCATCAATATATGTGTGGATAACAAAAAGTGGTAAATGTATACCATGGAATACTACACAGCCATGAATAAGAATGAATTAAGGCCTTTTGCAACAATTTGGATGGAACTGGAGCCCAGTCTCCTAAGTGAAGTTTCTAAAAAATAGAAAAACAAAAATCACATGTACTCAATATTAAATTGCAACTAACCCATGATCATGCATGTGCACTGAGGGAAGTAAAACACAGTAGAAATCAAGCAGGGGGGAAGGGGCAGGTGGAAGTTGGTGAAAACCTACCTAAGGTATAAAATGAACATTATCTGGGTGATGGGCACATTTATAACCCTGACCAGACATAACAAAAATCAATGCATGTAACCACAAACATTTGTACCTCCTTAATATTTTGAAATTTAAGAAAGTTACTGATCATTGAAAATACAACTTATACGGAAGAGTAATTCTTTACATATATTTGTATGAAGTATGAAATTTGGTTATACATTATTTTTTACAGATTTAGACAAAAGTGGAAGATTTTTCAACTGTATATAAATATTTATATAGATATAAATATTCATACAAATATATAGTTTTCTTCTAATTTGACAATCTCAATCCTTGAAATACTTAAATCAAAAAGTCATTACAATAATAAGTTTGGAAGACACAAAAATACTTCCAGAAATCATAACAAGCAGTTAGTAGCAGCCTTCTATTAAAAGATTTAGCACTAAGGAGAAAGAGATAAAGAACACATAAGGACTGGAAAAATAAGAATTAGTTTTACCATTAGCCAACTTCAAAACCATTACTGTTTTTACCAGCTCATCCTTAGTAGGATTCCTTTACTTAACTTGAGTAGTTGGATTTCTCATTAGAGTCTACTGGTAACTCTGAATTCAACATTCTTTTGCCACAAAGATGCCTCTGAGGGAATGAAAAAGATCAAAATTAAATAAATAAATAAATAAATAAATAAATAAATAAGTAAGTAAGTAAGCAAGTAAGTAAGTAAAAGGTTATTTTGACTTTACGGATGAAAACTGTTTTAAAGCATGTGAGATTGTAACTGGTTAATTGGTGCTGGCACCGATTCAGGCTGCTATGAACTGAGATCACTTCAAAAGCCCTACCCAGGGGCTCATCTCACATACACAAGGGACAGAGGACATGAACTAAGAGAAAGCTATGGTGTTCTTTCTCGTCTGGCTTAGTCTTAGTATTTTGTGGAAGCTGCTTAAAGAATCAGGAATCAAAAGAAAGACGACTTTAGAGCTTATTTTGTAGAGAGGGATGATTTAGTAGAAGCTTAGAATGGGATACACTGGTCTTGTGTTAAGCCCTACAGCACAGGCATCACTAATTATTTATATCCTGCTGTTAAGCGTAAAACAGGCTTGACTGCCCTTACAACAGCTGCAGTCTCCCCACGTGTGCAGCACCATGAACTTTATGTGTGAGCTCTCCTGCTCTCTCTTCCGGGGCACGGAGTACTACAAGCAGGTAGAATCCTTGTCAGAAGAGCCTTCTGAAGAGTCCTGGTGCATCAGTAGCAATTAATGCAGGTGGTATTTTAGACAAGGGAGCTAATGAGCTTTAATATGCATGCAGGTGAGGGAGTGCTGAATCAGTAGAGCCATTAATGAACCTATGACAGCCTAATTAGCTACAATTTAAAATCTATGGAATCTAATCAGAGGAGCTGAACACTGTTGCAAATCTGTGTATGAATGAGTCTTTCTAAATACTCCAATCTGTTGCTTAGTCACTGATTGATAGTAATTGCTTTTTTTCCTCTATTGTGTATAGGAAAATGCCCAATTTTGCTCTGATAGGGGAGGACACAACATTGAAGTTAAATCCCTAAGACGTTTAGCTGTTTAAGTTTAATCAGTGGATGTTTAAAAAAATATCAAAGTAAAATTAATTTTCAACTCTGAATATAGATGATTTAAAATATACCACCAACTTCTTATATATTGGGCTGGCAAAGATGACATAGCTGTTAATCAACTCCAAATAGCATATCTGGAAAGCAAGCAAAGATGCTGAAACATGCAAATGCATAAAATGCATTTATTAATCCATAATTTGTTTTAAAAGGGATTATTTATGTTAGTTATCAGAGATAAAGGGCAACATAGTTTTATTGAATATTTGAGATAAAGAAATAGTTTTGTGAGGTCAGTACAATCTATTAAATGTCCTATTTCCAAGTGACTACACTATTTAGTTTCTTTCAGAAAATGAGAATAATTTTATGAAGGTGTGAGGTGATAATATTTTGTAGTGCCCATTTGGTAATAACTGACGTATAAAAGGTACAAGCAGTTTTTCTACTCTGACATTTCACCCTTGTATAACACAATTCATCTGAGAACCTTAAAGAACTTTGTAGGCTCTGATTTATGGAGTCTTATAACACCCTGGAAGATAGGTCAGTATGACTATCCTAGTTTTACAGTCAGCTCAACTGAGTTCTATTTGGTGAAGGTCACAAGTGAGTCTATGGAAGAACTATAAAAATAGACTCAAGGCAGTCCAGAGTGCTACTCTCTTATTTTTTTTTCATTTGATAAATGGTGCATCTCAAAATTCTGACATTTCAGATAAAAATATATGCATTTAATTTTTGCATATAAATAGAAAAAACCTTGGAATGTAAACATTCTAATCGTGTTATTTTTAAATGTTAATATTTGGTACATATATATGGTATTACCAGTTAAGTACTAAAATAAAGAAAAAACAGAGAGGGAGGGAGAGAAAGAGGTAGGTGGAGAGAAAGCAAGAGGGAGAGAGAACACAGCATGCATATAAATACACCCACCAATAGAATTTCAGATGAGATGGCTTACTAAATAGATGCTGCCAACAGAGAAAAGATGTACAAGATGTATATTGTCCTTTAAATTTATTAGTGGAATACATACTTATATTCTATGTATTCTAGTATTCTATGTGAAAGGACACGAAAAACTCATAATAGTATATCAAAATTATTTAAGATTATGTGCTATCATTTCTGAAAATCCTTTTTGTTAGTTAAAAAATGTACTACAAAGACAATTTTATGAAATCTGATGTTTAAATGAAATTCACCTGATCCCTGGCCCAATGGATTATTTTCTCTTTCAAGTTTGATAATATTATTGTTATATCATATTTGTGTCAACCATTATGCATTAATTTAGAAGTGAAATAATCTCTGAAGCAAATATCTGTGAAACTCCTGCTCATGTGACAAATTTTTCTTTCTTTCTTTTTTTTTCTTTAATTTTTATTTCAGAATATTACAGAGGTACAAATGTTTTGGCTACATGAATTGATTTTGTACAGTTTGAATTGAAATTATAAGTGTATCCATCACCCAGATAGTGTGCATTGTACCCATTTGTAGGGTACAATGGGTACAATTTGTAGGTATGATTTTACCCATCCCCTCCTCCTTACCCCACCTGCTGGATTTCCATTGTGTTTTACTTTCATATGTGCACATGAGTGTTGATTGATTAGTTCTAATTTAATAGTGAGAACACGTGGTTTGTTTTTCCATTCTTGTGATACTTCATTTAGAAGAATAGTCTCCAGTTACATTCAGGTTGTTAAAAAAGTGTCCATTGTCTTTGAAATAGCCATGAATGATGCTGTCAAAACTTTTCAATATTGATAAATAAAACTTTCTTCCACCCAAGATACATCTGATTCTTAAATATATCACATTTGATTATTGTGTTTCTTAAATTAGCTAGCAAATATAAATTATCCCTACATCATGTTTTGTTTTCCTATGTGGTGATATATCAGTTGACTGGAAAATGGTTTATTATGTCTTTGGATTGATTTTTCTTTTTATTATTTTTGGACATATATAAAAATATTTTCTTTATTATATTTCTTTTTCTTCCTTTTGTTTGAATAATAACTCATGTTTTACTATGTTCTCTTTTAAAAAAAACCTTAGCTGTATGTCCTTTGTATAGTTCCTTAATCTCTTTAGCATCAATATCATTATCCATAGAAACTTGTTATAGTATTACCTTATTTAATGTGTGTTGGAATAATTAACATAAGTATCATAAAACTTGTGCATATTAAGAGCTCAACAGAGATTGAATAATTTTTGATCTTTTAAAAATTATACTATGATCTAGCAATTGTAGATCTTCAGTAAAAAATAAACAAAAAAGATGTTATTAATATTACTCCTTCAAGGAGATTAAATTATTCATTGAAAATAATAGAGTATTTAAATCAGATTATTTAAATATAATTTTGTCCATGACACCTTTGAGATTCTAGCTCCAAATCAGTAGCCATTGCTTTAAATGTTCAGTTCAAAATATACTTCAGTATACAACTATTATACATTCAGGAATAAATTAGGACTTGGTGGTAGATCACTCTACATTGAAAATATTTCATTTAGTGGGCCTACTCTCCTGCACTTTGTATAATTTTGGAAACTATAATGATTTAAATATAAGTAGTAAATAGAATCATTCAAATCTTTTGATTTTGATCAATTTATATTGGTAAGATCTTTATTGATATAGATTAACCTACTTTAGTTAGAAAGTTAGTAGGTTCAGATATTTCTGAATATAAACATTTAGAATGTTTATATTCAATGTTATATAAACATTGGCTATTTTAGAATCTTCATGTCCTCTCATGTTTTATTGTAAGCTATTATATAGTATAATTTTATTCTTATTCTGAATATTTAGGATATAAATATAAGTTGTTATGCTTTATCAGTCTGTATCTTTAAAATCTCTTGAAAGTAGAAACTACACTTACTATAATGCCTTCCATTTAATTAATCTCTAAATACATGAATTCAGTATAGACATTCAATAGATGAATATATACATTCACTTAGGAAATATTTATTGCCTATTTATTATCTGTCAGGTACTGTGCTGGGTAATGTGTGTAGAGAGGTCAGCAAAACAAACATAGTAGATCTCCTCAGAGTGGTGATAAATGATAAATTATTAACTTTTTAAAAAATGCTATGAAAATCAAGTTTAGATTTAAGTAGAGAACTTAATTTGAATTAAAGTTTCAGGAAAGGCTCTTTTAGAAAAATGTGCAACAGAGCTGGGAAATTTAATAATCTCATGAAGAGTTGGTCAGGAGAAGCATTCTATGAAAAATAATTACATGTGTGAATATCAGGAAGGTGGAAAGATCTGCTCACAGTCCAAGAACTAAAAGAAGATCAGCATTGCAGAAAAGAAAGGTAGAGAGGCTTAGAATAAAGTAGTAGCAATAGAAATTGGGAAAATGAAGACATCGATATATCTGGGTGGTGGAACCTACAAGGCTTGAGGAAAATTTGCCTTCTCTAGATGAAGAAGAAAGTTATGTCCAGAGGACTCCCAGCTCTTTACCACCCAAAGTAAAGGTACTTATATAACTAGAAAGTGAACTCTAAAAAGAGGGAGACAATCTTGACCACCATTATGGAAATAATGACCTTGAGAGTAATATGAGATGTTCAAAGATGTATATGCCAGGTTTAGAAAAGAAATGTGATCAGAAGAAAAATGCATGTATAATAAATAGGTCATATTTAAAACCATGGAAATGTATGAGGTCTTATAGGAAGAAAACCTAGGGTGAGAAAAGGTTGATATCCAGAAGGATAGGAAAAAGCATAATAAAAGATTCTAAGACAGAGTATCCAGAGATATAAAAAGAAAACCAGAAGATTGTGATTTAACAAAATATAGGGAAAAAAATGCCAGGGAGAGGGTCAATAGTGCCAAATGTTGCTAAGACGCCAAGGTAGATGAGGTCTATAACATTCCCATTGTATTTTGGTGAGATCACTAGTTACCGCAGCAAGAATAATATATATAATTATGTAATTATAGTTATAATAACTATAACAGATTTAAAAAGGAATTCAAGATACACATTAATGTTTAAGAAGAGATGACAATTAATATAATAGAAAAACAATAAATATATAATACTCAAATAGTTTCTAAAATAAAAATTTAAAAATTTATATCATAAGTACAAAATATTTTCCCAGAAAAGGCTGATCTAAATGTTTAAGAAGAATATATATCTTAATGGATTTACTATTCTTAAATAATAATGAAAGAATCATGTAGACATCATGTTAGAAAAAACACATTATCTAGAGGTAAAGCAGACTTGATTTGTCACATACTTTTCTATAGCAAAACTGAATGTAGAATACTGTTGGACAACAACTACAAAGTTTTAAGGAAAAGAAAGTATGAAGCAAAAATATTTTATAGTAGATAGAAAATAGATGCAATATATGATTTATTAATATATGAAAAAAAGCAGAGTTGAACTATATATAAAAAATGAGACCGTTTAATCTATATTCTTAAATTTAACTTTAAAGGAATTTTTTATGAACTGACAAAAATACTTTTATCAAACTTTATAAATATAGGAGCTTTATTAAAGAAGTAACATTTAAAAATGATAACTGAGTGATGAATGGGTTACTTAGCTTGATTATGATAATCATCTTACAATGTGTATGTATATAAAACATCATGTTGTACACATTAAATTTATACAATCTTTTGTCAATTATACTTCAATAAAACTGTAAGAAAAGAGAATATTCAAAATGACCCCATTTTGTGAATCTGACAATGTATATATAAAACTATTTTTCTACTGGAAAATATGTTTTATGGGTAATTTGAAATTAAGTTTACCACATTTGAAAGTTATTTTTAGGAAGTGCAATGTTGATTGCTCTTTGTATACCTAATAATTCTCAAATTGTTCTTAAGAAACATATGATATTTTAAACACACCGTACAGTAATTATTAAGAAAGAACAAATATGAAGTGAAGGCATGGCGATAGGATATTAGAACTATTTTGTGAACCTTCTCTGTGAAGGGATAGAGAAAATAATCAATAAATTATAGTTGTCTTTGTCAGTTCAGGTTGCTGTAACAAAATGCCAGAGGCTGGTTGGCTAAAAAACAAATTATTTCTTACAGTTCTAGAGGACAGAAGTCCAAGATCAGGATGCCAGCATGATGGTGGTGTTCTTGATGAAGATCTGCTTCCTGGCTATTTTCTCACAGGGCCTTCCGTGGCATGTGAACAAGAGAGATGCTTTGTTCTCCCCTCTTTTTATAAGGGCATCAATGCCATCTTGGGGGCCTCACCCTCATAACATAATCTAACTTTGATCATCTCCTGAAGGCACTAACTTCCTAGTACCATCCCATTGGGGGTTAGGGTTTCAACACGTTAATTTTGGGGAGACACAAACATGTAGTCTAGTATAGTAGTTTTAAAACGAGGATATGTTAAGTATATTTGAATACTAACTGAGAGGAGTAGAAGTTAAGGTACCTGGCACAGACTGAGTGTTTCAAAAATATTGCTACAATTGAATTGAAATTATTTGAAAAAAATGTTTATGCCTGTTATATGATACTTCTGATTCAACAGAAATAGAAAGAAAAATATTTCCAATCTTAACTATCCTTAATTGAAAAGTGAAAAATAAGAATTCTAATTAAATATCATATATATTACTAATATATCTCACTTATATAATACACTATACATTTTTTTAAATTTTATAATGCTTTCATTAGATAATTTTTATTGTCATTTTTAGGAATTTGTCAACTCTAAGAAAAAGTAGTCAAGAAATTGAGAAAATTAGAAAAAATTCTAATTTATCCTATGAGAATCAACACTTAACAATAAAAATTAAACTGCTGCTTTATTGAAAGAATTTATTGACATCTAATGAAAAGCCAGAGCAGCAAACACCAACATAAGAAATAAAGCATGAAACAAGAAGGCAAAGGTTAAGGTTGGTATTTCATGCAAGAAGCAAAGAAACAAGATCTATCAGTTGCTCTTGCTTGAGGCTATTGCTGTATCATGAATATGTGTTTGTGGCCCTGTGAAGAGGGAGTTATTGTTTCAAATACACTAACTGCCAATAAACTTATATAAATATTCTGCTTTATAATATTCAACATATGAGTGACAAAAGATTTCATGTAGTACTATGAACTTTGCTAGAAAATTAAAATGTCTCATTATTTTAATACTATGAAATAATGTTTTCTAGTACTTTATAATATGTGAATATTCACTATAGGTAACAGTGCTTTGAAAAAAATTCAATAGAAGAAATGAAAGAGAAAATAATGTAGATGTTTTGTGGCACACTCTAATATAAAGTCAGAAACCTATTTAAAATATGAATTAGCAAAAGCAGTATCGATTTCAATAACAAAACTAAAATTTATATGAATAGACAAAATATATTTATTTTTTTTAAAAAATGAGCTTACATGTTGCAACATATACCCTAATGCCCAATTTGAAGATGACTTTAGACATATTCAACAATCAGACCAACACCAACACAAAATTCAAAAATATTTCTATGTGGAAAACATTTCTCATGAAAGAAATATCAAATTATAAAATAGGGAAATTAATGCTATGTGTTTTAAAGCTTTATTTTAAAAATAAATTTTAAATATTAAAAAAATTTATAGTATTATTTTTCAATTTTAAATGATTTTGAAGAGATTGATTTTTTGTATTACTATTTTATTCATTTGATATTTTCTATTTTAAGATGTTTATATGAGGTAAAGTTAAATTTTATGTGATATTGAAATATATACTCTTATAATCTATTGTCTTGTAATAATAAATTATACATAAATATTATGCAGGTAACCTCTGAAATGTTTAATATGCACCTAACACACATGGAAAAAATTTTTTAAAAGTCACTGTTTATTCTTAAGGTCATTCATAATTATTTTAAAACACGTAAATAAAGAATATATCTTCAAATAAAGAATCTTTGTTATCTTCTGTGGCAAAATATCTTTAATAAGAATGGGAAGTTTCTGCCATGATTTCTGCTGTCAGTAGACATCCATTCAACTCTTACAGGAAACATGCCCCATGTTCTCTTCTAAATCTGTTTAGACCAGTACCTACTCTCATAGCTGAAATTATTGTGGCTATCTAGGCAGTAACATTCTGCACTTGAACATTCTCATTTGCCTATTCAAAGGAGTTGGGGAACTACAGAATTAACAGATCGCTTATTCACACTACCTATTTGTGTGTGATGGGCTTTTTAAGGGATGAGGATAAAAAATTAAAATTATCTAATGGAGGATACTTAAAAATAGTTTTAATTTTATAGAGGCTTTAATTCAAAGCATTTCATACATGAATCATTTTTCAAAATCTTCTCATGATGTCTGTCTTTAACACATTTCTAATTATAACATAGACTTATTTAGCTGACAATGAAAGCAAATCCTCGAAAGGAAAGGCAACTTCAATAAGGTCAAACAGACATTGACTGCCCAGGTCAAATGATCTAACTCTTGGCTTAGGTAATTCTTTCACTATTTATTGCCTTGTTATCTTCTTCATTTCCTTAAGAGAAGATCATGTAGTGTCAAAATGAGGCGAGAACCCAGATGTTGTTATAAATAAACAAGGATACCTTAGTTCATTCAGTGGAGGTCAACTGATAGTATTGACACTTTTTTTATTCACTAGACACATTTTAATCTGACAATATCAGAATCAGTTTGTAAATGAGACCTATGAAAACAAAGTACCGAATTTAAAAATAGTAATTTCTCCAGAATTACTGAGGTCAGAAGCTTTGGCTACCAGAAGAAATTTGATTAAAAGTACCTAACTTTTCAAAGACTCAGTCCCTTCGTCTAACAAAAATGAAACCAAAGACATACCAGACAGCCGCTGCATGGACTTTCATTTCTTTTTATATTTTTGCTGTGCTTGGATGTGGAGATATCCTGTGTGACTGAGCTGTCTCATACTGAAGAGTCAGCACTGCTGTTGCCATTGAAAGAGCTATATTGAGAACTTTATTATGCTCATCTGAAAAGCAAAATCAGTGAGTATGAACAACTTACAGGACAGCTGAAAGTAGTTAAATCATTTACTTGTAATACTTCCAAGATCTTAAAATGCTACAATATATAAAACATATTCAGTCACCACAGCACTTTTACACTCAGATAAACCCCCTGGAATCTATGGGAACTTTTCACTCCATCCCTTTCTCCCAATTCTGTTGTAAAACAAAAGTAGTTATAAGTAGATGGTTTTCTACTTTTTGCTTTGAACTAGAGGTTTAAATTAATTGACTATTTCAGATACATAAAAACATATAGCATTTTAACAAGAGGTCTTTTATAAGAAATTGTTTATTGAGAATCTTAAAGCCCCATTTTTACACCAAAAGTCTTGGGCTATGTGATCAAGTCCTAGCTGAGTTTTTACCTTGTTTGACTAGGAAATTCACTTCTCATCAACTGACTCAGTTTCGACACTGAGAAAATTGGGACAAAAGAAAATTGTAGAAATAATCAAGAGTTTATCTCATAAAGCTGTATAGGTATTTAAGTGATGTCACAGATTTAAAGCTACAGGCCTCCATCGATACCTATGTGCCATAAATTATTCTCTCCTCTGTATAAGCACTGCAGATCAGTCCAGTAAAGGAGCACTGTGATTAAACCATTGCTTTGCCTCACACTACATACTTCAAGTCTATCACCAGTAAACCAAAAATGGCAACACAAATCAGTTATCACCATCATTACCTTCAAACCTTTGAGGCTCTGAATATCCACTAGTTAGACCCAATTTTCAGCTCCTCTATGTTCTTACAAACCTTTCCAAAGTGACTTCTTAAATGCACCATTGATCATTAAGGCTTCGATATGATAATATTAATAATTGTCCCTTTCTACAATGTCATTTCCAAATCATTTCTCTTTCCTTCTTTTTCAAAAACCACCATTCCCTGAATTCTTTATCCTTCCCATAATCTCTACTCCACTGCCTCTATTGTAGTTTCACTATCCATAGCCCTTATTTTCACTGTGCTTCTATTAATATTTTTACCCAGCTACATTTCCAGGACCCATCACAATAAACACTTCCTTGCATCCAGCCCCAATCCCTTTGCTCTGCTCTCCCTCTCTTAGACTTCCTGAATTAATCTATTTGATGTCTGCACCTGTGCAGCTGCAGAAAGCTAGACAAAAATTTGCAACTATGCTGACTGTTCTCATTTTGCAATAATTGACCTAAATCTTAAATGGGCACCCAACAGTGTCTCATATGCCCACAAAATTTCTCTGTGTTTTCTCTTTCACTCCTCAAAATGACCCTTTCAGACATTCTATTAGATCATTAAATCTCTGTCTGGCTCACCCATCTACATACCACTCACACAAATATACTTGAACACACATACGCTTTCAGCAATAAATTGGTTTTTATTTTTCCTTGGGAAACAGATGAATTACTATATTAAACTCCTTCATCTTTATATTTAAAATCTATCATCCTCTAAATATCTTTATTCATATTATTTTTCTTCCCTCCAATTATGTTGAATAAATTTTTCTACTCTTATCAAAACATCATTCACCTTCTCAAAGATATTCTTCATTGTTACAATTAAATTTTCATAGCATTATAGGCTAATAACCTCAATTTTGTCTTCAGACCTGGTCTAGGCTGTGGGAGTAGCTCACCTGGAACTGGGTGACTTTGTCTTTAATAGATCTTATAAGAGACCAATAGATGTACATACAACAGCCTGGTTGGAAGTCTCTTCTTGTCTGTCTGATAGGCAAGGGTGGCTTCATCCTAAGCATGCAGTCATATGGGGTTTTGCATTTAAAATGGTCCTACGTTGGTTTAACGTTCTCCTATCACCATTTTGAAATCATTAATAATTTATTAACAAGGGCTTTCTGTTTCCATTTTACATTAGTCTATGTGGCCCTCCCCCAATAAGTAATTAGTCCTTCTTAAGAACCTCATATTTAACAATGTGAAATAGATAACTTGATTTTCACTTGCCAAACTAATTCTTTTCCTATTTATCCTATTTCTTACTGCCAATAATATCTATTCAGCTGCTCAGGCAAAAATCTAGAAGTCACAATTGATTCTGTTCTTTTCCTGTCATTCAACATGATTCAATATGTTGTTGTTGTATTCATATTCTATTCTATTGTTTTAATTTCTTCATTACCATAACCAACATAGAAAAATTAGATGAGTGGATATTGCAATATCCTTCTGACTTAACTCCCCTTTTCACTCTTATTTCCCTACAAACCACCTCGAAGTTGTTAAAAAGTATTCATGCAAAATGTGATCAAGTAATATTATTCCTCCGTCTAAATTTTTCTTGTGATTTCCCATTGTATTTAAACAAAGAATCAAGCCCCTTTTCATTGCCCTGAATTATTTTTCATAACCTATCTCTCTAACTGCACTAACTTCTTATTTTCCTTCATTATGAAGCAGCCACAAAAACCACCTTTCTATTTTGTGAATATAGCATACTGGGTTTTGTCTTTTACTTGGTGATTTGTTGGTGTGAAATGTTTTATCCCTGATGTATGCATCATGACTCTATATACACTGTCCTTCATGTTTCACTTCAAATGATACACATTGAAAGAGATCTTCCTTGACAACACAGTCTAAATTAGTACCTACTCAACTACTCACCATCTCAGCATAGTTGTGTTCCTTTTAAAAATATTATTTCATTCCAAATTATCTTGCTTGTATTTGTATGTATTTGTTGTGCTGCTTTATAAGAATGCACATTCCATGAGAGAAAAGATCATAGATGTGCACCGTCCATATACCTGGAATAATATGGCTGAATATATTGGAATCAAGGTACTTAGCGTAGTGCTTGCCATAGCTTAAATGCTCAATAAATGGCATATATTATTATATCAATTGTTTTATTATTTCTAGAAGAGTTTCTTACCTTTCTAAAGCATAATGAAATTTTGTTAGAGTTAATGTTTTATATGAAAATCATAGCGTATTAAGATTTCTGAGCTTGATATTATTAGTAAATCACGTGTGTTTGTCTTTAGATTAAGGCTATATACTATAATTTTAGCAAGGGAACAAAGTTTTCTCCTATTTTTGATAAAAGACCTCATTTGTTTAGTAGAATAAAATGAAAAATGAAAATATTAATCAAAAATATTAATTGAAGATGCACTCTCAGAATGGCATAGTGGGGACTTTCAAAAATCTGCTACTCCATTAAAGTGACAAGATCATTGGAAAATATATCAAAGTCAACTTTTTCAGAATTCTGAAAATTAACCAAAGGCTTACAAGTCTTGGAGTGTTTATTCAAGGAAAAAAGGTGAATCTTGATAAGAACAGTGAAATTTGTGATGTTTTAACTTGCTGTGATCCCATCACCCTCTCACCAGAAATATCCTTGAACACCAAAAGCTTTACGATACTTGTGAAACCAATAGCTTAGCATCCACTGGGGTGGCAGGAGGGAAGCAGAATGTGATTAAAGATTCCTAAAATGTGTAAAACTCAGAGAATTTTCACCAGTTGATCTCTCTGGCTTTATTTTATATGAGTTAGATTTTACTTTGTGAGAACAGCCCTGTCCATAATATGATCAGCAAGAAAAATAAGAAATCAGTGTCAGCGGAGATTGGCTAAATTTGCAGCTTCGTGGGGTGGCAATGCCAGTTAGAGCAAGCAAGAGATTGACCACAAAACTTAAAAGGAAAAGATGTATAGAGATGTCCACAGGGGACTCTTAAAATGTCTGATTATTTCTGTGTTGAAGACCACACTGTTATACATGGATAGGTCTGAGGAGGTTCTAATCAACACTGACTGATCTTGTTTGAGGCACTACTTAAGTAGGAAATGAAGGCTAAGGCCGAATTGAATCATAAACTGTTAGCACATTCGATTCATTCCATAATACACATGCACAGAGCCCCTGGTCAAAGATTCAGAGACTTGTTGGTTCAAATCATTCAAGGAAACTTCTGTCCAATTACTAGCTAATTACTCAGCAAACCAAGCCAAGAATTCAATGGCCACATATAAGAAAGAATATAGGATTTGCATAATTAGTTTAGAAAAGTCCCTAGACAAATAGCAAAACAACACACGTAGGAGAGATCTGATTTCCAGAGTGGCCACAATATGTTATTTAAAATGTTCAGTCTTCAGAACGTTCAGAAGAAAAAAAAGACATACAAAATTATGGGAAAATATAATACACAAATGGGAAAAAATAATGCAGCCAATAATAATTGTCCTTGAGTAAGTCCAGTCATCGGGCCTACTAGACAAAGACTTTAAATCAAATATTATGAAAATGTTCAAAGAAATAAAGGAAACCATATTTAAAGAAGTAAAGAAAATATAATAATAATATCTCAAAAAGTAGAAAATATTAAGAGATTAGAATTGTTTTAAAAAGGAACCAAATAGAAATTTTAGAGTTGAAAATTACAATAAAGGAGACAAAAAACTTCACTATAGGAACTGAACAGCATATTTGAACTGGCAGAAGAAACAGTCAGCAAACTTTGCATAAGTCTATTGATATTATATAATTCGAGGAATAGAAAGAAGAAAAATGATCAGAGTTTCAGAGACTTATGAGACATCATTAAGCATACAAATATATTCATGATGAGATTATCAAAGAAGAAAAAAGAGATAGAGGCATAAAGACTTTTTGAAGAAATAATGCATGAAAACTTTATAAATTTCATTTAAAATAAAAATCTACATATCTAAGAAGTTCAAAGAACTCCAAGGATGATAAATTCAAAGAGATTCATACTCACACACACAAATTGTCAAAAATTAATGACAGAGAGACAATATTGAATGCAGCAAGAGAAAATTAATTATTCACATAAAAGGAACTTCAATAAGATAAACAACTAACTTCTCATTAAAAATCATGGATGCCAGAAGGCAATGGGATGACATATTTAAAGTTCCAAAATAAAATCTGTCAACAAATTCCCATAATTGGAAAAATTATCTTTCAAAAAAGAAGCAGTAAATACATTCATAGATGAAAAAAATAGAGAATTTATATCAAACAGACCTGCCCTACATAAATATTAAAGGAAATCTTTCAAGCTAAAATGAAGAATGCTAGGCAATTAGAGAACACAGCAATAAAGACACATATTTACAACCATCTGATCTTCAACAAAGCTCACAAGAACTTTTATTGGGGAAAGAACACCCTCTTCAATAAATGGTACTGGGAAAATTGGATAGCCACATGCAGAAGAATGAAATTGGACTCCTATCTCTTACCATACACAACAATCAACTAAAAATGAATTAAAGATTTAAGTGTAAGACCTGAAATCATAAAAATATAGAAGAAAACCTAGGGAAAACTCTCCTGGATATCAGTTTAGGCAAAGAATTTATGACTAAAACTTCAAAAGCACAACCACCAAAAATAAAAATAGACAAATGGGACTCTATTAAATTAAAAAGCTTCTGCAAAGAAAAAGAAATATTGAACAGAGTGAAAAGATAATCTGTTGAATGGGAGAAAATATTTGCAACTATTCTTCTGACAGGGGACTAATATCCAAAATATACAAAGAATTCAAATAATTCAACAGGAAAAAATAAACAATCCCATTAAAAGTGGGTAAAGGATACAAATAGATATTTTTCAAAAAAGCCATACAAACAAACAGGTATATTAAAAAATGCTCACCATTCCTAATCATAAGAGAAATGCAAATGAAACTCACAAGGAAACATTATTTTACCCCAGTCAGAATGGCTTTTATTAAAAAGGGAAAAACTAACAGATGTGGGCAAGGATGTGGAGAAAACCCTTATATTATATACTGCTGGTAGGATTGTAAACTAGCATATCCACTGTGGAAAACAGTATAAATATTTATTTAAAAACTAAAAATAGATCCACCATTTAATCCAGTAATCCCACTACTGAGTATCTACCTAAAGGAAAAAAAATCAATATATAAAAGTGATACCTACACTCACATGTTTGTTACAGCACAATGGCTAAGATGTGGAATCCACCTCAGTGTCCATCAGTGATGAATGAATAAATAAAATGTGTTATCTGTACTCAATGGAACACTATTTGGCTATTAAAAAGAATGAAATTGAGCCATATGCAGCAATGGAACTGGAGGCCATTATCTTAAGTGAGATAAACCATGCACAAAATGTTAAATAGCACATGTTTTCACTTATATGAGGGAATCAATAAAATTGAACCCCTGGAGGTAGAGAGTAGAAAAATAGATAACAGAGACTGGGAAAGGTCTGGAAGGAGGGGGGTGGAGGGAGGATGCAGAGAAGTGGGTTAAAGGGTCCAATCATACAGAAATAAATAAAAATAAAAGAAATAAATCCAATGTTTAATAGCAGAGTAGGTGACTCTACTTAACAAAACTTTGTTGTACTCAGGTTATGAACATCCTGAATACCATGACTTGAACACTGTGCATTAGATACATGTATCTAAAAATGACATGTAATATATTCTAAAAATGACATATATTAAAAATGACATGTAATAAATTTTCTCATGTACCCCATAAATTTGAACAAATTTTTAAAAAGAAAAAAGAAAGAGACTAGTAAAGGTAACTACATAGGTAAATGTAAAGGCAACAACACAAATATATATTTGGTTGTAGGTATTTTCATCTTCTATATAATTTAAAGAAAAACTGCATGAGGTAATTATAAAACCATATTATGGGGCTTATAACATATAAATATATAATTTGCATGATCATAATAGCACAAAAGGAGGTAGGTAGGAATCGAGCTATAGTAAAGCAAAGTTTTTGTGTACTATTGAAAATAAATTGATATTAATCAAAAATGGATGTTAGAAGTTAAGAAGGAATTGAAAATTTCATATAAAAACACTAAGAAACATCAAGAGCATAAAATGTTATACTAAAATATCTATTTAATAAAAAATAAGTCAGTAATGGAGGAATAGGAGAAAAAATATATCAAAGATGTAAAGAAAATAACTAGAAAAATAATGTATGTGAATTCTAATTTATCATTAATTATATTAAATGTAGATAATCTAAACACTCCATGCAAAAGGTAGAGATTGGCAGAAATGATTAGAAACGTATGATCTAACTATATGGTGTCTACAATAGACATACTTTAAATTCAAGTACACAAAATGTTTGAAAGACATGAAAGGATATACCATACAAAATTGGTGGGATTGCAATACTGATGTAAAGTGAAAAAGACTTCAAGGCAACAATTATCCTAAAAAAAAATTACAAAGCAAAACGAATCAATCCACCAGGAAAGCATAACAGAAAAGGAAATAAAAACCATTCAGACTGGTAAGGAAGGAGTAAAACTATCTCTGTTCAGAGATGACATGATCATATATATATGGAAAATCCGAGCCGGGCACGGTGGCTCACGCCTATAATCCTAGCAGTCTGGGAGGCCGAGGTGGGTGGATTGCTCAAAGTCAGGAGTTCGAAACCAGCCTGAGCAAGAGCGAGACCCTGTCTCTACTATAAATAGAAAGAAATTAATTGGCCAACTAATATATATAGCAAAAATTAGCCGGGCATGGTGGTGCATGCCTGTAGTCCTAGCTACTAGGGAGGCTGAGGCAGAAGGATTGCTTGAGCTCAGGAGTTTGAGGTTGCTGTGAGTTAGGCTGACACCATGGCACTCTAGCCTGGGCAACAAAGTGAGACTCTGTCTCAAAAAAAAAAAAAAAAAGAAAATAAAATCTCAAGGGATGTACCAATAAACTCATAAAACTATTTTAATAATAAATGAATTTAACAAGTTTATATAATACAAGATTAAGAGATATTATTATTAACTATCATCACTATGCTGTACATTAAATCTTCAGTACTTGTTCATCTTATAACCGAAGTTTGTATGCTTCAACCAATATCCCCCTTTTTACCCCACCCCCAGCCTCTGAAACCCTCTGTTACTACGAGTTTGACTTTTTTTCTTGTTTTAATATTTCACGTATAAGTGAGATCATACAGAATTTGTTTTTCTGTGTCTGGTTTATTTAACATATGTCCTCAAGTTATTATACACATAATTTGCTTATAGTGTAGATCTCAAATGTTTTCAATATAAAAAATAAAAATAGTAACTATATGACCTGATGGATATGAATGTGGCAATTATTTCAAAATGTATACATACATCAAAACATTACATTTTATACCTTAAATATGTACAGTATTTATTTGTCAATTATATCAATATGGCTGGTAAAGAAGAAGTAATAAGAGAAAAAAGGTAAATATACAAAAATCAGTTGTACATATTTTAATAAGCAAGCAATAATTTGAAAATAAATTAAGAAAATTTTATATAGTAGGATCAAAAAGAATAAAATATTTAGAAATAAATTTAACAAAAGAATTGTAAGACTTATATATTAAAAATGACAATATATGTTGAATGAAAATAAAAAAGACTAAAACAAACAGAAATACTTCTTATGTTCATATATTAGAAGATTTAATGTGGCTGAGTTGGCAATGCCCTCCAATTTGATGTGCTCATTAAATCTACCTGCAACTTTTTTTTCCCCTGAATACTTAAGCTGATTATAAAATTTATATGGAAATGCAAGGGAACTAAAATAGTGAAAATAATATTGAAAACGAACAAATTTAGAGCATTGATATGTGCTAACTACAAAGCCTACTGAAATCAAGAGAGTGTAATACTGAAATATAATTATTTGGATTGGTGGAAAGAACGAGAGTCCACAGAATAACCTTTACATTTATGATCAATTGATTTTCAAAAAGGCTGCCAATTTCAATGAGAGAAGAATAGTATTTTCAACAAAATGATGCCAGAAAAACTGGATGTCCATATGAGAAAAAATAAAATTGGACCTCTATTTCACAGCATCTACAAAATTTGACTAAAATGAATAACAGATCTAAATTTAAGAGTTAAAACTACAAACCTCTTAGAAGAAATCAGGAATAAATCTTTGTGGCTTTGAATTTGACAATGCTTTTTTAGGGATGATACTAAATGCACATGCAACAACAAAAAATAGATAAACCACACTTTATCAAAATTAAAACTTTACATTTTGATGGACACTATCAAGAAAATAAAAACTCAACTCACAGAATGGGAAAAATATTTGCACAAAATTCAGAATATATAAATAACATTTATGACTCAAAATAAAAGGTCAATAACTCAATCAAAGCAAGGGCACATAATTTGAGAGAATACTTTTCCAAAGAAGATATTAAAATGCCCAATAAGTACATTAAAAGGTGATTGACATAATTATTCATTAGATAAATGTAATTCAAAGCCATAGTATTTCTGATTGTTGGTTAATACCCCTTATAATGGCTAACATAAAAATGAAAATACCTTACGGTCCCACTTGCAGTGTTTGACTGTTCTTATCTCTCTGCTTCCATGCCAACATTTGCTGTTTGGGGATTTTTTGAGAAATGTCATTCTCACTGGAATTAAGTGTTATCTCATTGTGGTTTTGATTTGCATTTCCCTGATGATTAGTGATGTTGAGCATTTTTCATTTGTCTATCTTCTTTTGAAAAGTTTCTGTTCATGCCCTTTACCCACTTTTTGATAGGGTTGTTTGATTTTTTTTTTTCTTGCTGATTTTCCTGAGTTCCATATAGATTCTAGTTTTCAGTCCTTTATCAGATGTGTAGCATGCAAATATATTCTCCAATTCTGTAGGTTGCCTGTTCTCCTGATAGTTTCCTTGGATGTGCAGAAGTTTTTGAATTTGATCAGGTCCCATTTATTTATTTTTCTTGTTGCTATGTTTATTTCTAGGGTCTTCTTCATAAATTATTTTCCCAGGCCAATATCTATAGTTTTTCCAATGTTTTCTTCTGGAATTCTTATTGCTTCATGCCTTAGGTTTAAGTCTGCCATCCGTGAGTTGATTTTTGTGAGAGGTGAGAAGTACGAATCCTGTTTCAGTATCAACATGTGCATATACAATTTTCTAAGCACCATTTATTGAATAGGGATTCTTTTCCCCAATGTGCATTTTTGTCTGCTTTTTCAAAGATTAGGTGGCTGCATGAGGATTGTTTTATATCTGGGCTCTCATTTCTGTTCCATTGGTCTATGTCTCTCCTCTTGTGATAGTACCATGCTTTTTTAGTTACTATAGCCTTGTACTATAGCTTGAAGTCTGGTAAATTGATGCCTCTCAATTTTTTCTTTTTGCTTAAGATTGATTTTGCTTTATGGGGTCTTCTCTGGTTCCACATGAAGCATGCAAACTAGTACAACCTCTGTGGAAAGTAGTATGGAGATACCTCAAAGAGCTACAAGTAGAACTACCATTTGATCCAGCAATCTCTACTGGGCATCTACTCAAAGGAGCAAAAGACATTCTATAAAAAAGACATCTGTGCTCAAATGTTTATAGCAGCACAATTCACAATTGCAAAGATGTGGAAACAACTCACGTGCCCATCAATACATGAGTGGATTAATTAAATGTGGTATATGTATACCATGGAGTTTTATTCAGACACAAAAAACAATGGTGATATAGCACCTCTTGTATTATCCTGGATAGCTGGAACTCATTTTACTAAGTGAAGTATCCCAAGAATGGAAAAACAAGCACAACATGTACTCACAATCAAATTGGTATTAACTGATCAACACTTATTTGCACATATAACAGTAACATTCATTGGGTGTTGGGCAGGTGGAAGGAGGGAGGGATGGATATATACACACCTAATGAGTGTGTTGCACATAATCTGGGAGATATACACACTTGAAGCTCTGACTTGGGAGGAGCAAAGGCAATATATGTAACCTAAACATTTGTACCCCTGTAATATGCTGAAATAAAAATAAATAAATAAAACAAAATTTAAAAAAGAGAATAGCAAGTTTGTTGATAATGTGAGATAATTGGAAACCTCATACATTTGTGGTGAGATTGTGAAATAGTACACTGTTCTCGTGAACTTAAACATAGTGTTACCATATAACATAATAAGTCTATTTCTAGGTATATACTCAAAGGAATTCAAAAGAATTGTTGAAATAAAATCTTATGCATGCATGTTGATAGTAGCACTATTTACAATCCCTAAAAGTGGAAACAACACAAATGTTCATTAACTGATGAATGTATATAAAATGTTTATGTTCAATGTTCATAATAATTTTTGACATTAAAAAAGCATAAAATGCTGATACACACAACAACGTGGAGGGCATCAGAAACATTATGCTAATGAAATAAAGTACTCACAAAAGGTCACGTATTATATAATTCTATTTATAAAAATGACCTAAAAATAGGCAAATCCAGAGTCAGAAAGTAGATTAATGGTCATCAGGCCTTGGAGGAGGTGAAACATTAAATAGTTACTGATAATGGGTTTGTAATTTCTTCTAGGGGTGATGATGATGTTCTAAAGTTAGAGAGTTGTGACGATGGCACAACTGTGTAAATATACTGAAAGCCATTGAAGTGTGCACTCTAGTTCACTGCTTTTAAAACCAGATCAAAATTTCTGAAAGTTTTAAAACTTTTTTTGTATTGAGACAAAATATAGATATATAGTTTACTATCTTTATCATTTTTAAGTGAACACTTCAGTGGTGTTCTTTTTTGCTTTCTGAAAGTTTTGTGAAAACAAATTTAAGAACTTCTGCCTATATGATTGCCTACAGGAAGATCATCCAATATAATTGGATATTACTTTCATTTGTAAAATATGCCTTAAAATTCTTCTTTTTTCCTTTCTGAAAGTTTTGTAAAAACAAATTTGAACACTTCTGACTATGATTATCTGAAGTAAGATTGCCCCAAATAAGTAGATACTACTTTCATTTGTAAAATATGACTTAAGGTAGTTCATTCATTCTTGGTTATTGAGGTATTATGTATTTAAAATCTGAATCAAAAGATACCATATTACTTTCTAATGTGTTAAAATATCGCTAGGTTTACTTAGTAAATAATGGGTTTTAGTCAGTGGTGTGCTGCAGTCAGCTCATAATGGCTTGTGAGAACCAATTGCTGAATTTTCAGGAGTTTTGTGAGTCAACTGGTATCATCCCAGTAGATTTCAATTGGCCATCATGGCAGTATTTATTCCAGGAAAATCAACATAGTTTATAAATCAGGAATGTCTTGCTCAGGCAGCTGCTGGTTTACCATTTACTTGTACACCACTGATTTTAGTTTCTAAAGATGAAGTTAAGAAAATGAAAAGAACTGGGAGATAATACTTGTAAAACATACATCTAATAAAGACCTTTATCCACAACATATGCAACTCATTAACAAGATAATAACCCAATAAAATGTTCCAAAAATTAGTTCATTTTAAATCATGTATACATTTGACAGTAATTTCATGAACACATATTTATGTGACATTATAGTATACATTTTCACACATATTATCATATAAATCCTGAAGAAAAGAAGATTTAAAAAGGACAAAAAGTGGGGGAGGGAAGAGGAGGAGAGAGACAGAGAGAGGAAAGGAGGAGGAAGAAGAGGAGGAAAGATGAATCCTCATGACACAGACGTTTTGCTTTTTAAGAAAATCATGGCCCAGAAGTATTAAGTAACCTGCCCATCCAGTCTCTGAATTTTCTGCCTCCTTATAATTTTGTTATAAAAGCATGGATTCAAAGTAATTGTGAAATAGTATTTTTTTTTAATTCTGAAATTGTGTTCATTATATTTATATACCTGGATGGAAGACCAAGGGGAAAAAAAAGTATGTTGAAACTTTAAAGATAGTCTATAATAAAATCTGGAAAAGACCTTTGAATGCTATTACCTTTAACATGCAACATTCATAGCCTCTACAGAGAGGCTCTAGAATATTTTACTTGGTGCATTGCTTACAATAATAAGATAATTTTAAGGTTTGTAGGAATATCAAATTGAAGAATAAGTTGGTGACACATTTTTCTTTATTTTTGTTTCTTTAATTTCTACAGTATTTTTCCCAATTTAGTTTTAAATTCTATGCTTTTCAACAAATTAAACTTCAGATTGGAATTTCCACCAAAAAGTTGGTAAAACATGCTGTAGTCTTTCAAGAGCTTTTAGACTTAAACTCCTAACTTTGAGCATATTCTTTGAGCATATTTGAGCAATTTGCTCTTTAGCCAAAAATTCCTTTAAAATAGGACAGGATTGTAAGGACATTATCAACTGCAAATTCAATCTAGATGTAGTTCAGCTATTCTATTCTTCTTCACTAGTCATCTCACTGTGGGAGTTGATTGCCAGTGTGGATTCCTGGCACTTTTTTCACTCTTTGAAAACTCTCAAATCCTTCCTGATTAAAACATAAAAGCCAGCATTCCATTTTCTCTTTTAAATTTTAATGAAAAAAAATTACTAGCAGTAGTCAGTACATAAAAAGTATAGGTATTAAAAAGAGACATTTAATGTTTTGAATGATTTTGTTTGTCCCAATTTTACAATTGTTGTTATATAACCCCAAAACATTAAGTACACCATGTATTCTGAAAAGGCAAAAAAATCAATACAGGACTCACATAATATCAATTCTGTATTTGATAGGAAAAAAACAATTTCTGAAAACTGGGTGCACAAATAAGTTACCTTCATCACCAAGTGTCTTTCCTCCCAGCCCAAATTTACTGTCTTATAGACAAAATAAAAAGAAAATCTCTTTGCCAATCTGGATACATTTGGTACTTGTCATTTCTCAGGTTCTCATAGAAAATGTGAGAAATATATTACATGTGGGCAAATTTTTGAAATATTTAACTCATATAGATCCAGTAAGGATAAATATTTCAAGTCTTAATAAATAGCTTGATATAATGATCGGGAGCCACAATTTTAATTTTACTTTCTTTAACATATCTACTTTGGTGCATATATTATTCTCAGTATGATTAATGCTTCAAGATAGTATTTCATTTTTGATTATTTATTATTTATTATAATAAATTTTTGATTATTTATTATTCTAGTCATGTTTTCCATTTTCATTTTCACTTTTTTTACCATATGTATGTATTAAAAACCTAGAGCATAATGTTTATTTAAAATGAATTTTTACGATGATTTTAAAATATACATTCTTAACATATATAAGAATCCACTAGTGCATATATAATATAAAACCACTCCAAACTTATGTGAAAATTAGACTATAAATAACATAAAGTCAATGATTTGATCGCTCTGTTAAAAAGATGCATACAACTAGGTTCATCAATGTTAAATCCTCTAGGCAAGGACTTAGTTGGTGTTTTTGAATGACATTTGCCCAGTCAGAAATGAAATCAGTACCAGCAAGATCAGAATAAAGCAACAGGAGATCATTGACCTAGAACTTGGCTCATGTTCCAAAGGCCGCAAAGCCTGGGGTTGTTCATGAGAAGCGGTTGATCACCATGTGGTGCTATTGTAACACAGCAGGCCTGGGTCTTCTTGCAAAATGAACACTAACATTATGCTTGCAGAAATGCATTGGTAGAAATATGAAATCTTTATTTTTTATTTAACATATCCATAATAGCAAAAGAAAGAAAACAAACCAATAAAATATTATCAATAATAAATCGAATTTAATGTTAATGTCCATGAAAGCTTCAAGATTTAAGGTGACAACATCATTAAAAATTCAAATTAGAAAAAAAAAAAACACGAGCTTTGCACACATCTTCCCTTCTCTCTTTCACACACACACACACACACACACAAATACATATATACAGCCAATTAATTAGTAGAATGTATTTTTTCACTTAGTGTTTGGTAAGACAGATCCAAAAAAGCCCCAAGAACTCTCAAGATGAAGACAAGTGTATCAACAGAAATGAGAACACATAAGTAGTAAATTGGGAGTGCAAGTAAGATAAAGTAAAAATTACTTGTGATATAAGATTGGGCATAGTGTCTACCAGTAGTTAGTGTTGTTCTTGACTATCTAGAAGTTACATATTTCTTTCCAGGAATGTATAGTATAGTGTCACATATGCCTTACTGTTTCAAGTAAACTTATAGTCAAATCTCATATTAATGAAACAATTTTTGTATTACCAAAAGAAGAATTGAGTTCTTGGACTAAAACTGGTTAGCAGCAAATGTCAATCTGGTGACAACTATTTTTATCCTTTTTTATATTATTATAAATAGGCAATTTTTAGAGGTTTTCAAATTTCTTTTTAATTTCTTGAAGAAAAATATTTTGTACATATGGTAACAGACATGATAACTTCCTCAATGTGCATCACAATTTTTGGTACAGAAAACAAATATTTTCGTGGTCTTGGCCACTTTTTGTTGGCTTGAAGGGAAAAAAGATCAGTAATAATATAAAGAAAAAGGTACACAAAATATTTTATGTTCAGGCTCATGTAAATATCCTGACCATTTTTTCTTCATCCAGATTCTGAAATAAACTTACTTTCTATGTATAAATAAAACTTACTAATTGCAGATACCCCTTTCCTTGCCATGTAAATCATCTATTGGTTCAACTTTTTTTTTTTCAGTTGTGAAAAAATTTAGATTTCAGAAATACAGCTGAGAGACACAATGCTGCATCGAAAGAAAAGCTGAGGGTCCACAGAAACACCTTGCCCAAATTGCCAGGAAAGCATTTCAAATGTCCTCCTACGGCTTTGTATGTGTTTGTGGGCAAACGTTTTAACAACGGAAGTGAAAGGAAGACATTGAAAAGGAAGACATTGAATACAAGGGGATCTGAACAAGAATAATTTATCAAGGGCTCCTAGAATCATCATGTATGGATAAATAGAATGTGTACCTTGTAAATCCGGGGACCCTGGGAGGGTAAGAGCTAAGTGTTGTTTCTTTTCCTGCCTTTATAGCTACAGTATTTGATGCGAATTGCCCTTTCGGAAATTTTTCTATTGATGACCTGACTACCTGAAAAATCAAAACTGATGCACTGCAATGATTTTAAGTGCTAAAACAGAGAATCCAAGGACTTCAAGATATGTACTTGTTTTCTTTTTTAAATCCCTGGTGTCCATTTATAAGCTCATTACTCTTGCACATATTACTTAAGCTCTGAGGACAGTGATATTTAACTGCCATACAGAGTTTCTCTGAGAATTAATTCAGATTTTATACAAATTACCCTGAAAAACTATAGTTTATAGTTTATATAAAGTTTATATATAGTTTATATATTTCAATTTAAATGTTAATTCTACTTGAATCCCACATTGGGAAGCTTAAATTCTATGTTGATGAACAAATATTAATTGCATATTTTGTTTGCTTATTATTTCTATTACCTGTGAAGACAGAAATGTATGCAAAGTGTTTCTTCTTCAACTTCAGAATTCCTCCATACATGCAACCAGACTTTCTTATGATCCTCAACCAATTAAACAGAGCGCTTGTAACCCAAACTGATAGAAACTTACATTTTTTTTGATTCAAAATAATTAGTCTCCTTATTCTAACGATTCTTTCCACTGGATAGATGTCAATAGACAAAAACATACTGAACTTCAGTACTTTTTATATTAAAATATGTGACTAATATTTCAATGAGAAATTAAAAATCCAAATTAATTTTTCAAACACAGAGATACTGAAGAATACTCAAAATTATGTTTATAATTTTAAGAGTATGATTTATTACTATTTTATATATGTGTATATGTCTAACATATTCAACATAAAGCTACTGCTTCTCTAAAATCATGAGAGCATAAACTGTTTTAAAGCTGACAGTTTGTGATGATAATTACACAAGCTCTAGTTGTATGAGTTTTATAGTAAAATAAATAAAAGGCTATTGATGTCTGTTTATGCTGGATTTTATGTCTCTATCTGGAACACTAAACTTTCACTTGAAGATGCACAAAATGAAACAGCTGTTAGAAGAGAGCCTATGGCTAAAATTTTTAAGATGTTATATCATTTTGGAGAAGTAGAATTTTCTCATTAGTATATTTTGCTTTTCCAGACTAAAGGTACATTTGTCAATTTGAAACACAACACTGTAAGATGTTTTATTTGAGACATAGAAATGGCCTCTCTCTCTCCATATATATATATAAAATGTATGTATCATATATCTATATAATATACATCTAGACATTTGGAGAATATATAGATTGTTTTCTCTCATTCTAATGGTTTCTTTTAACAACACACTTAAATGTCTATTTCATGATTGGTTAACTTTAGAAATGCAATAGCAACTATTGACTGATTTCCTAGAAAGAGGGGAAAATTAGTACCCTTAACATGCTTTTATATTTTAATTTTTCTCCACCTTTATAGCCAGGAAGGGTATAAGCTATACATAGCATACAACCTGAGCAAGAGACATAATGACCCTGTACCAAATTTTATTGCTGTATCCTTTATTTTTGTTGCAGTCAACCATGTTTATATTTATATTTTATATATTGAAGCCTTTCTGTAATGTTTTTATTTTAAACATAGTTTTCTTCTCAGAACTATTTAATACAACTGTTTAGGTTTGCTACTATATCTATGTGGAGTCAATCTTCAATGACATTTCCTTCATAGCATGAATTCTTTATTCTTGAGTTTCTTATTTTGACTAATCTTTTGGCCAGTTGCGTTCTAGTCACAAGTGCTAGTAATCGTGATTTTATTTTGGTTATTAAATATGACTCTTTGAACATTGCATAACCTATTAAAATTATATTTATACATGAAGGACAATTTAACTGAATATCATATTTTTGTAGGCTACATATTTAATCATAAATCATTTTCATTGCCTTCCAATATTGAATGCTATACCTCTGATATATTTATTTTTATCATTCATTTATTTTTTACTCTTTATTTATATTATTTACTCTTCTGATTTTTGTTCTTTATTTTAGATATATATTTATTATATTTTATTTAATTTAGAATGATACACATTTTCTGAAAAAGTGTCCTTATTATTCTTGTGGGAAAGATTTCCATAATGGAGTCTTCATTTTTTTTTGGCATATCATTGTTTTCTTTAGGTGAGGGAGAAACATATAAATGTACGCTATGTTTTAAACTATGTAGCTATAGTTTTATAAAGCTATCGTTTTTGAACTTTTAATATACTATGTTAATGTCTTCTTTTTTTTATAAGCATTCTAAAGTTCTTTTGTTTTTTAGCAGAAGAGAAGCAATATGCCTATTAGCATTTTATAATTTAAGGCTATGTTGACAGATTAGAGTTGCAGGAAGAAAACAAGAGAGGAGTTAAAGATGGCTCTGATGTTTATGGCTGTACCTCTGGAAAAAGTCTGATTTTTAGTTTATCAGAGAATATATCACCTTCCCACATATCCTGTCAGATGGAGATGATGTGTACTTATAGGTAGAATGATTATTGTAGCTAATGTCATGGTTTTGGTAGTGCGATAAGAGCAAACATGAAATTCAGGTCTTGTGACTATCAGGCCAGGTTACTAACAGGAAGAGAAAGTATTGTTACTCCAGTGAGTGAAGATCAGTAGTCAGATTGAGAAAGGTTTAAAAAACACCCTGTAGAAAGCTGGTGATTTTTACACTTCTTTAATTTTATTTTAGGTTTGAAGAGAGAATATAAAAACTCTAACAAACTCATTTGATGTCTAGCATTACTCTTCCCATGTTATATTTTAATTGGGGAGAGATATAACACTAATAATCAAATGAGGAAGTTAAATTATGACAAAATTGGAAAATGCAAAGAAAGAAAACCTCAACATTGTATGTAATGTTTTATTTTTAATTTATTTTTTAGAAAATAATAGTTATATAGAGACTTTATTTATTCAATTATTGAGTGGCTTTTTTAATATTCACATTTTAGTAAAAGTGGAAGTCCAAAGGAAGTAAGAACATAAGCTATGCAGACATTGGGAGGAAGCAAGTTTTAAAAGGTACAAAGATCTAGAGATGAAAACATATATGATGTATCTAAAGATACCTGGAGCCTAGCATGGCTGAAACAGGCTGAACAAGGAAAGATGTGGTAGAAGATGAAGTAAAAGATGTGGGAGGGAGCCAGTTCACTCAACTACATATAACTTAGTCTACATGCTTGTATTTTTTACTGAGTGGGCTGAAAAATAATGAAATGTTTTAAGCAAAAGAATTAATGATATGATCTAGCTTAAATTTTAAAGGAAACATGAACAATAAAAGCCATATAAAACAGACCTACATCTAGCATGGGAAAAACTGAAAGCCTTACCTCTAAGATCTGAAACAAGACAAGGATGCTCACTTTTCACTACTGTTATTCAACATAGTACTGCAAGTTCTAGCCAGAACAATCAGGCAAGAGAAAGAAATAAACGGCATCCAAATTGGAAAGGAAGAAGTCAAATTATCCATGTTTGCAGATGATATGACCTTATATATAGAGAAACCTAAAGGCTCCACATAAAAACTATTAGAACTGATAAACAAATTCAGTAAAATTGCAGAATACAAAATCAACATACAAAAATCAGTAGCATTTCTATATGCCAACAGTAAATAATCAAGAAGAAACCAATAAAGTAATCCCATTTGCAATAGCTAAAAATAAATAAAATACTTAGGAATAAACTTAACCAAGGAAGTAAAAGATCTCTCTAGTAAAACTATAAAACATTGATGAAAAAAGTTGAAGAGAACACAAAAGAAATGAAAAGATATTCCATGTTCGTGAATTGGAAGAATCAATATTGTTAAAATGTCCATATTATCCAAATTAATCTACAGATTCAGTGCAATCCTCATCAAAATACCAATGACATTATTCACAGAGAAAGAAAAAATAATCCTAAAATTTATATGGAACCACAAGAGACCCAGAATAGCCAAAGCCATCCTGAGGGAAAAGAACAAAACTAGAGGAATCACACATTATCTGACTTTAAATTATACTACAGAGCTGTATAACTACAATAGCATGGTATTGGCATAAAAACAGACACATAGACCAATGAAACATAACAGAGAGCCCAGAAGTAAATCCACACATCTATCATGAACTTGTTTTTGACAAAGGTGCTAAGAAGGTGCATTGGGGAAAGGACAATCTCTTCAATAAATGGTGCTAGGAAAATTGGGTATCCATATGCAGAAAATGAAATGACTCCCTTATCTCTCCCATTTATAAAACTCAAATCAAAATGGATTAAAAGCTTATACGTAAGACCTGAATCTATGAAACTACTTAAAGAAAACTTTGGGAAAATGCTTCAGGACATTGGCCTGGGCAAGGACTTCTTGAGTAATACCCACAAATCACAGGCAACCAAAGCAATGTTGGACAAATGGGATCACATCAAGCTAAAAAGCTTCTGTGCAGCAAAGGAAATAATCAATAAAATAAAGAGACAACCCACAGAATAAGAGAAAATATTTGCAAACTACCCATCTGACAAGGGATTAATAACTAGGATATACAAGTAGCTCCACTAACTTGAAGATAAAATCAAGTAATCCAATTAAAAATGGGCAAAAGATCTGAACAGACACTTCTCAAAAGAAGACTTACAAATGGCCAACAAGTACATAAAAACACGTTTAATATCATTAGTCATGAGAGAAATGAAAATCAAAACTACAATGAGATATCATCTTGACCCAGTTAAAGTATGGCTTTTATCAAAAAGACAGGGAATGACTAATGCTGGCAAGGATGTGCAGAAAGAGGAAGCCTCGTATACTGTTGGTAGGAATGTAAATTAGTGCAACCACTCTGGAAAACAGTATGGGGGTTTCTCAAAACCTGAAAACAGAACTACCATATGACTCAGCAATTCCACTGCTGGGTATATATCTAAAAGTGGGAATTTAGCATATCCAAAAGATATCCACACTCCCATGTTTATTACAGCACTATTCACAATAGCCAAGATGTGAAATAAACCTAACTGTCCATCAATGGATGAATGAATACAGAAATTGTGGTACATATGCACGATGAAATATTTTATAACCACAAAAAAAGAATGAAATCCTGTCATTTGCAATAATATGGATGGAGCTGGAAAAGATTGTATTATGTAAAATAAGCTAAGCAGAAAGACAAATCTCACATGTTCTCACTCATATATGGGAGCTAGTATTAAAAGCAATTGATCTCATGGAGACAGAGAATATAACGAATGTTACCAGAGGATAGGAAGAGGAGCTTGGATAGGGGAATTAAATGGGGATGGTTAATGGGTACAAAAATAGATAGAATGAACAATATTTGATAGCATAAAAAAGTGAATACAATCAAGAATAAGTTAGGGTATACTTTAAAATAATGAAAACAGTAGAATTGGATTGTGCTTAACACAAAGAAATGTTAAATACCTGAAGTGATGGACACACCAATTACTCTGAATTGATTAGTTCACTTCGTGTGCCTGGATCAAAATGTCATGTGTACCCTATAAAGACATACAACTATTATGTACCCATAATAATTAAAAATAAAACTTTTTAAGAAGTAAAAATAAAAGAAACATGATATTTTTACTGAGGAGATATTCAAGAATATAAGGATATCTCAAGGTTTACTGAGGCATTGGCAGTAGAGGTAGTGAGAAATGGTTATATTTTGGGTATAATTTGGATATAGAACCAACAAAATAAGCTAATAAAATACATTTGGAATGAGAATCAAAAAAGTAGAGATAAGTCAAGCAGGAGCTTAAGTTTACCTGCATGAACAAGTGGAAGAATAGAGCTGACCTCTACTGAAGTAGAGTAGAGTGTAGGAGCTAGTTTGTTGAGAGAATTAAGAAATTATTTTGAAAGTAGTTAATCGAGTCAGTTTACTAGAAGAAGGAGAGAAAATGAAGTTGAAGATTTAGGGTTATAGGTACAATAAAGGTATTTAATATTATGAGATTGGATGTGTTCACTTTGGAAAGTAGTAGATTAAAAAAATACCAACTTTCCAGAGCACTCAAAGATTCAGAACTCAGAAATATAAGGAGATGTAGAAGAGACAGCCTTTAAAATAAGGCAAGAAACCAAGATAGTTAATACAGTATCTTGTAAGCTAGGTTGAAGAAAGTATTTCAGGACGAAAGGAGTGTTCACCCATGTCTAATGCCTTACAGACCAAGTAAGAAGAAGTCTAAGAGTTGAGCACTTTAATTTGCAAAATGGAAGGCACTGTTTACCTTGACCAGGAATCTACTTCAATATTGGAGCTGAAAGCCTAATTAGAGTGAGATTGAAAGCAAAATAACAAAAACAAGAGTACAATCTGGCATTCCACTTGGGCCAAAATGATAGGCATAGTATTTGAATATCTGTAAGCCTTTTGATGGAAATTAGCAAAACTAACAATCAAATAAAATTTCAAGGAAAATATCTTCAAAAAACAAGAAGATTAGTTAGCGACTATTGAAATAATCCAGGTTGAGAGATTTGGTGGTTGGAATCTGAATGGTAGCAAAAAAGATGAGAAGTAGTTGGATCCTTGATATATTGTTTGAGAGGAATCAACAGGATTTTTTGCAAGATTGAATGTAGGGTTTGAGAGGAAGAGAGGAGTGTAAGATAACTCAAAGGTTTTTTTGGTTTTGTTTTTGTTTTTCCAATGGACCATCTGGAGTGATGCTGTTGCCTTAATTGAAATGGCAGTATTTTTTGTTTTAAATGCAAGTCAAATTATTGCATAGAGCTTACAATCTTTTAATTGTTTTCTCAATCCATTTAATATTCTTACTTTGGTATATACCATACAAACTGCCCTAACCAACCTTACTGCCAATCATATTAATAGCCTAACATTTTTATATGCCGATTAATTGTATGTGTGCACATGACACTTCTTAGAACTATAATAAAGTAACTTTTTTCTATTTTTGTGTATTTCTCTACATAAATGGATTATAAGGTGCCTAAAATTAAAGATGCTACTCTTCCCAAGACTTAGCAATACTCTCAGTTTATGCAAAGAAGGTGTTCACATAAACTTCTTCAGTCAGCATAGGAAATAATAAAACAAAAAAATTCTTCATTCTTATGGATTTGGCATAAGTATAATATGGAAACAATTGACTTGAAATTCTGAGTGTTCTGGAAATGTAATGTCTCCCTAAGGCTAAATAAGTTCTTAGGAGTATACTTTCTAATATATCATATATCAGTTTTTGCTGACCACAAAATTAGTTTCACATTTTAGATTTTACTTTTGACATACAAGGTATATGGTAAACTAAACTAATAATAAGCCTAATGTAGATTTCCAGTGTTGTGAGTCATTTGCTTGTAGGCATAAATAGCCTTCCCATAGATTTCAATGCAAAATGGAGTGAACGGAAAAAAAAAAAAAAAGAAAAAAAAAGATTTCAAAAATATTTCCATAGGGAACCTAAAACCTTTGCCCTTTATGTGACAAAAGCTAATTGAAGGAGATTGACATACAAAAAAAGCAAATTCTTTATTCAACATTCATTCCAAATCACTTAGAGATTTATATTTTTACAAAAGAGATGAACACAAAAGGAAGATAGATGGGACAGTTTCTACAGGAATAACAAAGGATCAAGAATCTTATATAGAATTGTCAGATGTTTTAAGCATAAAGTCTTGAAGGATTCAGCTAAGAGTTGTAAAAAGCAGGTGTTTGTTCTAAAGCTACACTACCAGAATAATGAAAACATCCAATATAAAAATTCATGAAAGGAAAACTCATAAATGTGTCACAAAAAGATAATTATTACCTCTGATATAAGCCAGATGGTCTCTTATGGATTGCATATTAATATTCACAGATAATAGGTTCTGTTTAGACAGAAAGGTTAAATTTGATGGGTGATATATGCAGTAAGCAGTGAAACTGGTTTAGGGGTGATTATAACTGGACAGCAACAGAATCCTGAGGTCAAACTTTAGAATATTGTTAGTCTGATTTGGTTTTAGAACTTGCTTTCCATTTTCAGGCATTAAGTCAATCACAGTTTTGTGACTTGCGTAAATTATATTTTTGTATAAGTCATTTTTCCCTGTAAGGTTCCTGTTTTCACATGAATTATAACACAAATAACATGTGTGTATGTCATATACAGTCCTACAATGTCATTTGGTTGAACAATACTATGCGATTCAAATTTTGTAAATTAAAGGCAAATAAACAGTTAATTATTTGGAATTAGGTAAATTCTTTAAGAAACTAAATTCCATTCAATTAAATAATTCTTTAAGTTTCTTAATATGAGGCTTGAGATAGTGTTAAATAACAGTGGGTGACTGATCAGTGATCCTAGGCAAATTAACCCATCAAAAATGAACAAGCTCCCAATACTGACCAACCAGATGAACATGACTCAATCAACATCAAAATCAATGAGGTGAAAGAGTCTGCCTCCAGTGAAAATCAATGGTGGTGAAAATGGACTTCGCTGAACTTGACTTTTACAGATTTGGAGCATGACTTGAATAACAGAAGCATAATTCAGTTATAATAGATTTCTGTCTTTTTCTAGTCCCTTAATAATCCTTTAGAATTTAACAATAATTCCATGCTATATCACGTGGAATCTCTTACTTTAAAATTCAACGTAAGTTAGAAATTTCAAATATGAGAAATAATAGCATCAACTATCAGCTCTGGAGGGTGATATCTAAATGAACAGAATAGCCACACCCTTAAAAGAGTCCATAGATGAATAGCTTACTGGTCATTTAACAAGTCTCTGCAGTTGCTTCCACCCTCTCTTAGCTCTGAGAGAACACAGCAAAATATATTTTTGCAAGATAGTTCAAAAAGATTTTAGATGATACTCACATACAGTATTAATACTATTCAGGTATCTAAACTTTTCCCCCAAAGGAAAAAATTTGTCATGTTTAATTATAGTCCTAAATTTCAATCTAGGTTCTTGGAGAAGACTTGAGATGGAAAGAGAGTTCGGTATCCATTATTCAGTCTTTCTGCCTGACCTGTCAACCCAACTCCTGTCACTTCCTCAACTTTCTCCTTTTCTCTCCTAAAGTCAAAGAATGCAACAATACAGTCCCTAAATCCCTAATACTAAAACCATGTTATCTGCATATCATGATAATTATGTTTCTTTCCAAAGATACATACTTCCAGATGAGATTTCTAATTTTCCTAAAATATCATCTTGCACAATATTTGGGTCAAAATATAGTATAACCCAAAGTAATGTAACTCTTTATGAGCTTCTTTGGCAATTGTGACTTAATATAAATTCATAAAAATGGCCCTTTCTTCATGTGATGGTTGCTACTGTCACTCTAGTGGCAGAGTAGAGGGTGGAGAAATATTCACAGAAATGACACCAGAGGAAAATGGTAAAAGCACAGTGTGATGATAGGGGAAGAGGTCATGGAAATAATCATTATGGGCATTGTTTGAGGCTTCACAAGGAGTGACTCCCCCCTGGGAAAGGAGGAACTCCACAGCTGGATGGGATGTGTTAGGCCCCAGAGCAGTCCAAGGAGAAGAATTTGTCAAGAACAGTACATGATTAAGCAGAGTAGAATTAGAGGTTAATGATAGAGAATAGCCAGAGGACAGCAAAAATACATTGGAACTAAATTCTTGCCTTTAGTTGAATGTAAAAGGAAATTGAACTCAAACTGGTATAAATGACTAAAGGGACTTACTTCCTAAGATAACTGAAAAAAAAAAAATCCTGGATTAGGTATGATCAAATTGGTCCTCTGACTCTGATTTTCTAGACTCTGCTTCCCTTTATGTGTTATAAAATCATCACTATGCTCCTGAGACAATATTCAAAGGATTTTCAATTGACTTTGTCTAAAAAGAAATGAAAATTCTTTCCTGTAAATACCCAATAAAATCTTCCTGTGTTTCTCAAATCCAAACTGAATTAGAAGTCTATTTTTCTACCAGTCCAGTAGACATGGAACACTAAATGGTGATTGGCTTAGGCTTGGGCTTTCTGAGCAAACCACTGGCAAGGACATAGCTTACCCTTAGATTTGGATGTGGGACCAGCATCCTCCTAAGAGCAGGGACTGTGCAGTGACTGGATGGTTGCATGAAGCCAAACTGAAATATATCTGATAATGGAACAATGGGTGTTGAGGGGTCAGCAAGTGGCAACCATGACAAAATGTCTGGACTTTGGCCTGTAAAGAGAACAACAGAGTAACCTTAAATAGTATTAAGCAGGGAGTGATTATATAATTATGTTTATAATACTTTTGTATTTTAAATTAACTCCTTTTATTGCCAGTAGTACAAAGGTATATTTTAAATAATCAGATTTCAATTTTTATTTTTTTAATTTTTAACAACTTTACAAAAAGATAATTCACATATTATACAATTCACACATTTAAAGTGTAAAATACAGTAGTTTTGAGTATATTCAAAGATATGTTGACCAATTTCCACAGTCAACTTTAGAATATTTTTATCACCTCACAAAGAAATACCTTATACTTCTCACACTTAGCTATTTCCTCCTTTGTCCTGTTTCCTCTAAGCATTAAGCAACCATTAATCAGACTTTTATCTCTATTGATTTCTCAATTCTGAACATTTCATATGAAATGGATTATATATTATGTGGCCCTTTTTAAAAATTTCAGACTATTAAGCAGGCTACACATGTTTTGGTTACATAATTTGCTTTTGTACAGTTTGAGTCAGAGTTATAGGTGTAGCCTTCACCCAGATAGTGTGCATTATACCTGTTAGGTGTGAATTTACCCACCCTTTCCTCCCCTCTTCTACCTGCTTGATTTCCATTGAGTTTCACTTCCATATGTGCCCATAAGTGTTGATCAATTAGTTCCAATTTAGTACTGAGTATATGTGGTGTTTTCTTTTTCCATTCTTGCAATACTTCACTTAAAGGAATGGTCTCCAGTTCCATCCAGGTTGTTACAAAAGATACTAGATCACCATTTTTTATGGCTGGGTAGAACTCCACGGTATACATATACTACATTTTATTAATCCATTCATGGATCAATGGGCACTTGGGTTGTTCTACATCTGGGCAATTGTGAATTGTGCTGCTATAAACATTCGAGTGCAAGTGTACTTTTAATGAAATGTCTTTTTTTTTCCTTTGGGTAAATACCTAGTAGTGGGATTGTTGGATCAAATGGTAGGTCTACTTTTAGTTCTTTGAGTTATCTCCATACTACTTTTTATAAAGATTGTAGTAATTTGCAGTCCCACCAACAGAGTATGAGTTCCTTTCTCTCTGAATTCATGACAGCAACATTGTTTGGGGACTTTTTTCTTTTTCTTTTTTTTTTTTTTGAGACACAGCTTCACTCTGTTGCCCAGGCTAGAGTGCCATGGCATCAGCCTAGCTCACAGCAACCTCAAAGTCCTGGGCTCAAGCGATCCTCCTGCCTCAGCCTCCTGAGTAGCTGGGATTACAGGCATGCACCACCATGCCCGGCTATTTTTTCTATATATTTTTATTATATTTAATATATTAAATATATTTAATATATTATATTTTAGTTGGCCAATTAATTTATTTCTATTTTTAGTAGAGATGGGGTCTTGCTCTTGCTCAGGCTGGTTTTGAACTCCTGACCTTGAGCAATCCTCCCGGCTCAGCCTCCCAGAGTGCTAGGATTACAGGAGCCCGGCCTTGGGACTTTTCTATAAGAACCATTATTACTGGAGTTAGGTGATATCTAAGCAATCACAGAAACAACAAAAATAAATAAATAGAACCTATCAAGTTAAAAGGTTTCTTCACAGCTAAGGACACAATCAATAGAGCAAACAGACAACCTACAGAATGGGAGAAAATATTTGCATGCTATATATTCGATAAAGGACTGATAATCAGAATCTACAAAAAAACTCAATAAAGTCAGCAAGAATAAATGAAACCCCATTAAAATGTGAGCAAAAGACATGAACAAAACCTCTTTAAATGAAGATAGACTAAAATGGCCAACAAACACATGAAAAAATGCTCAACGTCTCTAATAATCAGGAAAATGCAAATCAAAATCACAAGGAGATATTACCTAAGTCTAGTGAGTATGTGGCCTGTATGATTGGATTCTTTTTTTTTTTTTTTTTACTTAGAATAATATTTTCAAGGTTTATTTAAATTGTAACATGTATCAGTACTTCATTTCTTTTTATGACCAAATAAAATTTCCCTATATGGGTATCTACTGTGTGGATTTTGTTTATCTATTTTTCTGTTAATGGAAGTTTGAGTTGATTCCACCTTTTGGCAATTGTAAATTTTGCAACTGAGAACATTCCCATACAAACTTTTGTTAGAATTGAATATCTGTTTTCCATTCTCTTAGTTATATACCTAGGTGTGGAATTGCTGGGCCCTATGTATATTCACATGAAGAACTGCCTGATGATTTTCCAAGTAATTGTACAATTTTACATTCCCACTAGCAGCATTTGAGGATTTTTGATATTTTCCCATCCTTCCTAATACTTGTTATTGTCTTTTTGACTCTATCAGCCCTAGTGGGTGTAATGCGGTATCTCAGCATGGTTTTGATTTTTATTTCTCTGATGACTATCAATAATGAGCATCATTTAATGTGCTTATAACAATTTGTATATCTTCCTTGAAGAAATGTTTATTCAGATCCTTCACATATTTTATAATGTGGTTATTTGTCTTTTTAATATTAAACTATAAGAGTTCTTTACATGTTCTAGGTAGACACCTCTAATCAGGTATATAATCTTCAAATATTTTTCCACATTCTGTGGGTCATCTTCTCATATGGTCTATTTTAAAATGCAATATTTTAAATTTCTGATGAAGTTCAAATTATTTATTTTTAAAATGTTATTGTTCCTGCTTGTGGTGTCATAGTTCATGTTTGTGTTTTATAAAAATAAATCTTGTACCCATGTTTACCATTACTTATTCTTTCATCCATTATTCTTGTTATTGAACTATAGCCAATAGTGTATTACTAAATTCAGTGAGTGTAAGAAAAATTAAAATCATTTTTCAAAGAGTGTAAACTTATGCAGGTGAGTTTAGACATTATTGTATTAGTGGGTTTCAAAACTCTTCAAAACATTAAAAATAAGTGGAGCAGATGTTAGTATCCCAATAGAGGACATTACAGAAAAAAAAGACTTAATTAGAAGCAAATCAAGACACTTATCAGTAAAGATTAAATAGATGCCACACCTAGTTTAAAACAATTACATGTGTAACAAGTGCTAATTCACACACCTGGTCACCCTGTCACTCTTACTTACATAATTTGCTTTATAATTTTAAATTTCTGTATGCTAAAAGTAACAGAAAACACAGGAAAAACTCAATTTCAACATTACTGCACTTTCTGGCAAAATCTGGAATTCAGAGAATTGAATATTATTACACTTTTGGTAGGTTAAATAATTAAATGGCATCACTGAGAAACAGAGTATAATACTTTGCACATAGTACAGACTTAACAAATATTTGTCTAAGAATGATTTTCAAAATTGCTACATGGACCTACACAAAGTTGATAACCTGACCAACTGGATATACTAACTTATCTATATCATGGGCCAATTACTGCAGAAATTAGGTAGTATATGAGATAATTTTTGATGCAAACAAGGATTACAATTAAAAATCTGAAATTTTCAAATTACCAATTAAATCTAATTATCAATTTAATAACTATCAATAAAATCAAAGTCACTTAAATCATAAAGACACCACTAAAAGTTGTTTAATATTTACACACTTACCAATTGAGATTGAGAATTCTGGAGGGATCAGGGCAGGCCTCCCAGTCAAGTCCAAAATGGCTTGAGAGAGCAAGGAAAGGTGACTGGCTTAGGGTTTTAATTGTGGCTATGCATGCGGTTGAACCATGGGTTTTAGAAAAGGGCAAGGACTTGCATGTTTTGAATCTCCTGCTGGCACTGAGGAGAAAGTACCCAGGCTTTCTTAGCTGCTTGCACAGATGTAGAGCAGAAAGGGAAAAGGAAGCAGTGGGCCTTGAAAACTGCTAGCAGTTGAAGATCAGACCTTGAGTCAGGCTCCATGTGATGGAGTTCTAGTGAAATTAAGGAGAAGCACACAGAAATTAGGAATGTTCATACCTGGAATCAGACTTCCTTCTTTCATTCCCTGCTCTTCATGTGCTAGATGTCTGACCTTGAGGAAAGTACATCATGTGTTTGTATCTCAGCATCCTTTTATCTGTAAAAATTTTATAAGACTTATCTTTTAGAATTTTGTCAGTTAATACTTGTAAATTATCCCAGTATCCGAGTTGCAGTAAGTATTTTAAAAATGTTGCTCTTTTCTGAAGCCCAGAAGGGTTAAGTTACATGTGCAGGGCATATAGCAGCAGAACTAGGATGAAAATTTAATGTTCAGAATTCTGGTCTATGCTATTTTCACTAAACTGTGAAACCATCCTCCATTACCTATTAGTAGTCTCAAATTCACTACTCACCTCAGAGTAAAAATATGCCACATATCTGTAATGTAAATATTTTTACCTGGGCTACTTCACTCACTTTTATGGCTTCAATTAAAATTTTTTGCTCAAGAAACCCAAATATGTGTTTTTACCCCAGATCTCTCTACTAAACTCCTAAACCTATATAAAATTGCCCATTCTAATCACCACCTTTATAGTATGTCTACATCACAGGCTTCAAATTTTTTTCTCCCCTTTTAACTATTGGGTACAAAATAGTTGTATATCTTTATAGGGTATATAGGATGTTTTGATACAGACATACAATGTGAATTAATCAAATCAGGGTAAGTGGGGTATCCAACTTTGTATGTCTAAAATCGAATATATTATCTCTGTTTCTTCTCCATTGCCTCTAAATTTGTATTTCTGCCTTGTTACCCAAGTCAGAAATCTGGGAATTCTCCCAGAAAACTCTCACTTCCTGTCAACAATTCAAATTTAGTTTAAATAATTTTCTCACAAATTTTGGCTTAATTTTTAAAATTATATGCTAATTCAGCTTTCAAAACCAAGTCTGCCTTCTTTTTTCAAACCTAATCAAAATAATAACAGCTGTCATTTACTAAGATTAATTACATGTCCTTGTTAAAGCAAATTTTTTTTTTTTAAATACTTCACCTCCCTTAACCCTCTCAATATCCCCAAGAGGTGGATATTGCAAATGTCTACATATGACATGTGAAAACTGATCCAATGCGATTATTAGGTTACATAACTAGAGTAACAGAGAAGCCAGATTGCAGAGCTAGGATTGAAATCAACTCCACCCCATTTCCAAAGCAGTCCATATAATATTCTGCTTCTCCTCATATGTTCTCCCAGTTACCATTCATTAAAATTTCACACTTCCTATGAGATCAAGCAGAAACCTCCTCCGTGTGATTTACACTTTGACCTGTGTCTGATCTCTAGCTTATTTTCAGCCTATTGATAGACTATGCTTTGGCTATGTTGACCTCTTTCCTACCTCCACTTGTCGGCCTTTGCTTCCTTCATCTCCAGTCAGATAGCTGTATGCAGGGCCTGCTACAGAATTTGTGGGGCCCAGTGCAAAATGAAAATTCAGGGCCTCCTGTTCAAAAGTCAAGAGAAAAGTGCTGTTAGTATTAAAATATAAAGCTGTTTTCTTTCTTCCATGGTCTCTCTCTAGACATGTCAAGTTGCTTTATTTTCCACTTAATTTCATTCTAAGTAAAGAAAAATTTAAATTAAAAGTAATTAGCAAACATTTTTGTCACTTATCTTTAAATTGTGCAATTTCAGTTTTAAAGGCATATAAGCAATATGTGGAATCATTAAAATTACACAATTCGTATTTTGTAGCTCATATGTGCTTCATGTATTTCTTTCTTACTAAAACAGTGGAAATGATGCACAAAAGTAGCTCACTGTTTCTATTTAGTCTCTTGATACAAAAACATTCTACCAACACTCTACATTTGACTTACTAATGAGTAAAAAAGGACTGAAAGAAAAAAAGTATGGGTCGCCCTCTGTTTTACTTTTTCTTAATGTCATCATTTTCAGCATAAGTGGTTGGCTAACATAGGAAAATAGCACCTATAATAAAGGATATAGGGTTCTGTGGTCATTTGTTTTTCTTGGAATACCTTCACTTTCTTTCTGCATTTGAATCAAGTTCTGTTTTGGAGGGAAAAGAGGTCATCGGTGTAATATGTTTACTTTATATTCATTGAATCTTGCTAAATTCCCATCATAGCTCCACCAGAATGCAGTGTTCATGAGACATTTCAAACTCTCTATATATGTAAGCTGGGGTGCAAGGGACAGTGGATATGTTTATAATGAATATCCTCCACGTGTGTGTTACATTGTTCCTTGGACTTTACTTACAAGATGCAAGTTCAAAGATATAATTATTAATAATTTCAAGATAGTCATATCTTGAGTCATATCCTCCTGCCTCATATCCTCTAGGAGTCATATCCTCCTGCCTCAGCCTCCCAAGTAGCTGGGACTACAGATAGTCACAGCATATCCTTAAACCAAGTGTAAGGCCTTTGGGATTGGCACTGGCTGCCTGGTTAAGAGCTGCGTTCTCCTCAAAACATCTTGTTTTGAAGACCCAGTTTATCTCAAGGTTTACTTTGTCTTGGAGCAGGCCCTGACTCCCCATTTGTGAAATTAACTATAATCTCTGAGCCCCAATGTACTCTAGGTAGTCATCTGTTTTAACATGTCATTTATTGTCTTTTTAGGTTTATTTGCTTCTTTTTCTATAATATTTTAAGCTCTTAACAACAGAAACCTTGCTTTTTTTGATGAGTGTGTCCTTCCTCTCACCACTGTGCCCTCCCAATATTTACATGTTAAAGCCATAACTCCCAGTGTGATAGTATTTGGATGTGGGGTCTTTAGGAGGTAATTAGATCTAGATGAGGTTTTCAGGGTGGAGTCCCCATGATGGGATTAGTGTCCTTTGAAAAGTAATTATTGTCCTTATAAAAAGAGAAAGAGACAAGACCTAGCTCTCTCTGGTCACATTATCACTCATTTAGCTTCATATATATGGCACATATTGTACATCAGTGAAGGTAAATAATGGATAAATATCCTGGTAGGTGAATGTTTCACTGTAGAAACCTGAAGATGAATGATTTTGAAAGATAACTCACTAATTCTGCCTAAAAGCCTGGTCCACCTTAAAGACACTTGCTTTCCACACATAGTTTTCCATTGCAGGCTAAGTATAAATATATAATCTCTTAACAGATTGGATATACTTGCCATCCAAAATATTTCTTTTAGCAGGAAACTCTACTCAGAGTAAAAGAAAATCTCACCATATTGTGGGAACACATTTTTAAATGTTGTGTTATACAAATATTTTCAAAACATATCAGGCTGTTAATTTAAAATAAAGCCTGGCCTGCAAAAGTGTAAGAAAGCATGGTTCTCACAGCTCAGTTTGGTGCAATCTGTCCCTAAGCTCAGCTTCAGTTAGGCCGACCACTTTGCAGTCAGTCTCAGCCAAAAAACCTCACCACCTTCAACTTCTGACACAGAGCAAGTCCCACTGCTCAAATGGAATTCATATCTAGGTTTTCCCAGGCCACACTAAAACTCTTATCAAAAATCAAGTGAGCACTTCTGTAATTGGTTGGTCAGTAATTGAAGTAATTTTCTCAAGGTGGTGGTACTAAGTTACTAAAGAAATTAGGTACTAGAGTGATTTGCTGACTTTTCTCTGACCTGAAGAAAAAGTTAAAGATTGATTTACTTCCTTTTCATCTGACAGAAAAATAAGTCCTTCTGATGAGGGAGAAGAGTATTAAGATTTATAGATTCCTATTAGCATCATACATTAATAGATGTGCAGATATGTTATTGGTATTTTTCTATTGACATAATGAAATAAAGCAAGGATTTTAAATTCAAGTAGCTGAAAAGAATGACCAAGGAATTGAGTAATGGCAAACTTGGATAGACTCTCATTGAAAGAAACAAGTATCCCATCACATAAGCCAATAGGTCTCAGGAGGCTATAAGTAATGGACCTTAACATTCATGATATCATTTTCCAGTCACCCTTTGGTAATGACACAGTGCAGACCTTCCTATTGCAGCATTTTTCCCTTAGTTAATCAGATCCTAGTAATGACTTCAGCATGTTGTCAAGTATCTTCAGCAGTGTAAGCTGACATTGCTGAATGGCTGCACATACAGATTCACAATGAAACCTTTTTGAATGAATTTATTCATATTTGGCATGACAGGTATTCCAAGGTTATATTAATAGGTTAATACACATTAAGAATTTCATCAAGCTACATTTCAGACTAATAATATTTTATGTTATCCTGTAAATAATTAATATAAAGAAGAAAAACCATAAATCAATTAAAAATCCTGAATAATATTTGGCTACTCCTCAAAGCGTGGTTAAATTTCATTCAATGGCGTTTTAGTGTTAAGTTTATTTTCTAATTTATTGCAATATGAATATAAGAAATTTATCAATTTCCTATATTGCATTAAGGTGAATGTTTTCTTACATCTTTCTGCATTAAGAAAGGTACAAAAGATGTATAAAAGAACAATTAGTTACATTCTAACCATAAAACCTGAGTAAATTGAAACATATTATTAATGCTAAATATTAAAACAATCCAAGTACATTGAAATATAATAATGTCAACAAATGTGGAAAAAATGTCTTGTAGGAAAGTGATACATATTATTAGGATGAAATGCCAAATTCTCCTGCTTACTATTCAAAGCCTTTGGAAAATTATAGATCTTAAAAGGTATTTTTCATTCATTTTCAGTAAAATATATCTTCACAACCAGACATCATTTTTCTTGTATCTAAATGTTTCTTGAAATTATATGGTATAATAAAATTATAATAGTAAAATCTCAGGTGCATGTTTTAATGGAAATAAAACATATTTGAGAAAAAATATTAATTTTTTATAAAATTATGAGTCATATCTTAAGAAAGTCTATGGATTTAAATATTTATATGCACTTAATACATATTCAAATCAGATTTAAAATTCATCAGGAAATGAATATTCATTAAGCGACTGTAAGATTTTTTTTCTCCAATAGAACAAATTAATATCCTTGATTAGAATAATTATCTGATGAAGTACTATAGTATGGTCTTAATGTACTGTATAAAAATTTGCATCTCAAAGAATAATATAATATGGTATTGCAGAATTTTGCATGATATTTATCTTTTATTATAGGTTTATCAACTGGTGAACAAGGAAAAGCTGCTTTGAAACAGATTTTTAAAGATAATATGTATGGAAAAGATAATTTGTCCATAAGACATTTAAGCCACCTGCTTTGCACCATGGTTTTCTTCTTTTAGGAATGAAGCTATTCTGCATTTGCTTTAAATTATTCTGAGGGCAAATGTTCTTTTCATGAAAACCAGCTGTGCTGAATAAATGCAAATATGTGTCATATCACAATTTACTGAAGGGACAGAGCCAAAAGCAAAACCTTTTGCTGTACTAATTAATTGTGAATCAAAGCTTCATCAGAGACTATTGTCTGTTGCTATATGAAAATCTTCTAGGTACAAGGAATAGTTTAACAACATGCCAATTACATAAATCTAGAGATATGTGAGAGCTAATAAAGCACCAACAAACTACAATCTACTAAAAATGATCATTTTCAACATCTGAAAATTCTTCATATCAAGAGCTTGCATAGGTGTTGACTACAGAATAGTTGCATGCCAGTCCTTATGACCTTGAGAGGTGATGTCATTAGAGTGTATATTCACATTGGCTGGTAAACATTGCTTCCTCAGAATCAAGAAGTCACTTCAGCAAAAATTGAGTTTCGTGTAATCTATTGTAGGCAGGTTCTACATCATGAAGACACCATGAGAAAATACAATATCAATGTTTCAGTGTTATGAAGCTTCATGGGGCACCATTTATATGGATTGTGATTTTTGACTCTTTATTCATAGCATAGACTCCTCTCTACAAGAAGTCCCCAGAGGCTGTGCAGCACACATTCCGGGTAGCCATATGTGGTGGCCTTTTGCAACAAGACCAAATAATTGCTTAGAAAGGAGATTTTTTTCCCCCTAAGAGTAAAATGGGAAAGGTGTCTCCAGAAGAAAGGACACATGCAAAGGCAAGGGAGCTGGATTGCTCAGAAAGTGACAAGAGATTAAATATGACTCTAGTAGACAAAAGTAGGGGTAGATATTGGTATCAGAGAGGCAGGGGTTAATATTAAGGGATTTTTGTAGAATATAATTGGGAGAATGAGGACATCATTTATTTTTGCAGTTTGGAAAAAAAGTCAGTGTATTCACAGTGTTAAAATAGAATGAAAACACTAGATAGAGTGAAACGAATAAGGAGGTTTCTCATTGTTGAAGCAATAAATGATAAGGGCAGTAACCTTATCTGTCTTTTTCATCATTACATTTCCAGTAACAAGAATAGTGCTTGGAACATTGAGTTGAACTAATGAGCAGACAGTAGGAGAGATTCAAGAAATATTTAGAAAAATAGAACTGATAGGACTTGAAGTTCCAAAGAATAGGTTCAGAACACTCCAAGCTACATTTTATATCAAGCAATATTAAGTGGAACTGAGATGTTGCCCAAAGTCCAATTAGCGTTTTTGGTCAAATTACAATGGCTTGGACACTGAAACTGCTCCAACTTATTCACTTTCCACAAATGTGTACAAATGTATTTCTGAGAGTATTCAAAGAGAGTACTCTATAGGCTCCTGCATATCACTAGTTCAGGTGGAATTACTGTAAGTACCAGCGTGCTTCAGCTGGCCTTTACTGATTCAGGTGCACTCTTTGTGGACATCTCTTCTGAACTCTGTGTTAAACTACCTCATGGTGGTAATTTGAAATCAGCCATAGTGGGACCTTTTACAAAATGGGAGTTGCCAAATGCTATAAAGCAGAGTTTTGTTTTCTGTTCTGTTTTTACCCCCTGAAAATCAGTTGATAAACGTTTATCAGCACACTGCTGACTACACCAAATCTTCTGTGCATCTCCTTTCCTAACCTTTCTTCCACTTTACTCAGCAATTTTCACAGACTATGAAGCCTCAGCAACCAAGCATCCAAAGCTGTTACCACTCAGCACTATTGTAATATCATAGTATTACAACCCTGTTGTTTTGGTTTCTACAGCTCTTTAGTATAATTTAAAGACAGGTAATAATCTATTCCTCCAGTTTTGCTCAGGATGGCTTTGGCTATTCTGGATCTTTTGTGGTTCCTGGAATATGGCTCAAGAAAATACACTTTTCTTTGATTTTTATTCTTTTAATTTTTATTTTTATGGATGCATAATTAATAGTTGTACATATTTATGGGGTACACGTGACATTTTGATATAAGCATACAATGTGCAATGATTAAATCTAGGTAAGGTGGATATCCATTACCTCAAACATTTATCATTTCTTTGTATTGGGGATATTTCAGATCTTCTCTTCTAGCTATTTTGAAATACACAAAGAATTGTTGTTGACTATAATTGCCCTATTGTGCTATCAATCACTAGATCTTACTCCTTCTAAATGTATTTTTGTACCCATTAACCAACCTCCCTTCATCCCTCGTCCCCTTAGACCCTTCCCAGTGTCTGGTAACCAGCATTCTATTCACTACCTCCATGAGGTCAATTTTTTTGTCTCCCAGATATGAATGAGAACATGTGATGTTTATCTTTCTTTTTTTGGTTTATTTTACTTAGCATAATGTCCTAAAGTTCCATTCATGTTGCTGCAAATGACAGAATTTAATTCTATTTTTATGCCAGAACAATATTCTATTGTGTATATATCCCACATTTGTCCATTCATCCATTGATGCACAATTAGACTGAGTCCATGTCTTAGATATTGCTTCGATAAATATGAGAATGCAGATATCTCTTCAATATACTGATTTCCTTCTTTATGTATATATACACAGTGGTGGAATTGCTGTATCATATGTCAATTCTATTTTTAGTTTTTTGAAGAATTCCATATTGTTTTCCATGTGGCTATACTAATTAATATCTCCCTCAATGCTGTTAAAAGAATTCTCTTTTCACTACATTACCCCAGCATTTGTTATTTTGTGTCTATTTGATAATAATCATTTTAACTAGGGTGAAATGATATCTCATTGTGGTTTTTATTTGTGTTTCCTTGATGGTTAGTGATGTTGAGCATTTTTTCATACACCAAGTGGCTATTTGTGTGTCTTGAGAAATGTCTACTTAGACCTTTTGCCCATTTTTAATTGAATTATTTGTTTATATTCCATTGAGTTGTGCCCTTTGTATATTCTATTTATGAATCCTTTTCAGATTATTAGTTTGCAAACACTTTATTCCATTCTGTAGGTTGTCTCTTCACTTTGTTGTTTCCTTTACTGTATATAAGCTTTTTAGCTTGAGGTGATTCATTTTGTCAATTTTTGCTCTGATTGCTTATGCTTTTGAGGTCTTACTCAAGAAATCTTTACCCAGATTGATGTCCTGAAATGTTTCCCTAACGTTGTCTTCTAGTAGTTTCATAGTTTCAGATCTATATTTAAGACTTTAATCTATCATGTGTATATATTGAGAGAGAGGGGTCTGGTTTCATTCTTCTGCATATGTATACTCAATTTTCCATTTATTGAAGAGACTGTCCTTTCCCTAATGCATGTTTTTGGTAACTTTGTCAAAGATAAGTTGACTATTGATGTATGAATATATTTCTGGGTTCTCTGTTCTGTTCTACTATGTGGCTGTGTGTCTGTTTTATGGCAGTACCTTGTTGTTTTGGTTACTACAGCTCTTTAGTATAATTTAGAGTCAGGTAATGTGATGCCTATAGTTTTTTTCTTCTTGCTCAGGGTGGCTTTGGCTATTCTGGGTCTTATGTGGTTCCATATAAATTTTAGGATTACTTTTTCTATCTCTGTGAAGAATGTCTTTGATATTTCAATGGGGATTGCATTGAATCTGTAGATTGCTTTGGGTAGTATGGACGTTTTAACAATATTGATTCTTCCAATCCATGATCATTGAATATTTTTCTATTTTTTTGTGTCCTCAACTTTTTTCCATCAATGTTTTATAGCATTCACTATAAACACCTTTCACTTATTTGGTTAAGTTTATTCCTATTTTATTTTATTTGTAACTATTGTAAATGTAAAAATGCTTTCTTGGTTTCTTTTTCTGATCATTTCCTGTTGGCATATATTAATAGAAATGCTACTGATCTTTGTATGTTGATTTTGTATCTTGCAAATTTACTTAATTTATGTATTAGTTGTGATAGTTTTTTGGCAGCATCTTGGGGTATTTCTAAATATAAGATCATATCTTTAAAAAAAGAGAATTTGATTTCTTTCTTTATAATTTGGATGCCTTTTATTTATTTATTTTTAAATTTTTCTCTTGTCTAATTGTTCTAGCTAGGCTAGGACTCTATTGAATAATAGCATCCTTGTCTTGTTCCAGATCGTAGAAGAAAGCATTTCAATTTTTCCTTGTTTAGTATAATGTTAGCTCTGGGTTCTTCACTTGTGGCCTGTATCTTTTTGAGGTATGTTCTTTTATAACCAGTTTGTTGAGAGTTTTTATCATGAAGAGGTGCTGAATATTATTAAATGCTTTTTCAGCATCCATTGGAATGATCATATGAATTTGTGCTTTGATTTTATTAATTTCATGTTTCACTTTTATTTATTTGTGTATGTTCAACCATTCTTTAATCCTTTGGTTGAATCCCACTTAATCATGATGAATGATCTTTTTAGTGTGTTGATGAATTCCATTTGGTAGTATTTTGTTGGAAAATTTTGCCTGTATTTTCATCAGTGATACTGGCCTGTAGTTTTCTTTTTTTGTGTGTCTTTTTCTGGTTTTAGCATCAATAATGATGGCCTCATATAATAATCTTGAAAGTATCCCTTCCTTCTTAATTTTTGGGAATAGTTTGAGTAGAATTGTCATTGATGCTCCCTTAATTGTTTGGTAGAATTCACCAGCAAAGCTATAAGTTTCTGGGTTTTTCTATGATGGGAAGCATTTAATTATTGTCTCTGTCTTATTGTTATTGATTTGTTCAGGTTTTCTATTTTTTTATGGCTCAATCTTGTTAGGTTGTATATATCTAGAAATTTATCTGTTTCTTCTAGATTTTCCAATTCATTGGCATGTTTTTGCTCAGAATATTCTCAGTTGTAATGGTGTCAGTTGCAATGTCTCCTTTTCATCCATGATTTTATTTATTTGGGTCTTCACTCTTTTTTTTTCTTGGTTAGTTTACCTAAATGTTTGTGGATTTGGGTTTTTTCCTCAAGAAAACCAACTTCAATATTGTTGATCTTTTGTTTTAGTCTCAATTTCATTTATATCTGCTCTTATTTTTATTACTTCTTTTTCTCTACTAATTTGGGATTTGGTTTGTTGCTTTTATAGCTCTTTAAGCTGTAGTATTACATTGTTTATTTGAAGTATTTCTATTTTTTTTAATGTAGATGTTTATTGCTATCAAGTTTTCACCTTTCTTTGCTTTTTGTACCATACCTCATACTCTCAAGTTCTTGTTCCAGGATCTTCTAAAATAGCTCATATTAGAACTGCATGAGTCTTTATCCCTAATCTTCCAGACTGTAAACACTTACATACACTATCTTAGTCACCTAAAGGTAGGCAGACACCATCGAATTCCCTACTGTCATTCTTCTGCCTCAGACTATTTGGCTTATACTCTACCACCACCAGGACCCCTTTCCCTAAAAACAACAACAAAGCATATCAAACAAATCCACAAAAAATCTATGTGCAATTTTTGAATACATTTTATGTAATAGGAATATAGTAGCTCTAATTTAGCGAGCTAAATACTTTGTACTGTTGTTACTAGGGGGGCCTGGATAAAATAGGGAGTATACTACAGACTAGAGTCATAACCACAATATGAACTCATATATTTTATTTGACATAGTATCATATACTGTAAACATTAAAAAGTATTACTCCAACACTATTACTGTGTGAATAAGTTTTTTCTGTGCCTGGTATTGTAAACTCTACTCCCCTGAGGTGGCTGAATGTCAAATAAAATATTAAAATAATGATAATTTCAAGCATTGCAAAATCAAACCTTGACAGAAAGTAGGTGGTGTGCTTGGAGGAAGAGCAAACCTTGATGTAAACATATGTCAGTTTTACTTCAGAGTGCCTTTTACTGCCTTGAAACAACCTTTTGCTTATCTGTGAAAAGGTGAGAATAATTTCTCCTTCTTTCTTTACCTAGATTTTGTGATCTTTACAAATAAATGTATGTTTTAAAATGCCATAAACTATGAGTACCATACATATGTTATAAGTGCCAAATTCATTGTAAATATTTGGTCAAGGAAAAAATATATTATTTGGGAGAATAATATGTACAGCTTTAGCACCTCGCCTTAGTCCTTCCCAATCTATTTGACTTAAAAAGAAATACCATCCCCTAATAAACTCATATTTCATTGAACAAAAGTACATTTTTGTTGAAAATGTCTATTCATGTTAGCCTGGATATAAATAACATTCAAGATTTACCAAATTGTCCGGTTAGTGTTATTTGATCAATGTAGACAGTCATCAAAAGAGCCCAACATACATTAATTTATATTAATTGCTTTATTAATACAAATATTTGGAAATGAAAAATTACCCAAATACTTAGGCATTTTAAAATGTTTTAAATTATTACATGGATTTATAATCACAACATACCTAGAGTGAAATAATTCTCTCATTTATTATGTTTTTAAATCAGGAGACATTCCCAAATAAGCTTCAGATTCCTTATTTTGAGGTGCAGGTAATATAACCCTCCTCAAGTATTTCTATCAAGGCCGGGAGGAAAACTTTTGAAGACCTAAAATGTTTCACACATACCAGTTGTTGCACATATGTAACCAACATTTACCACAGAATTATCCAAAAATATCAAAGCTATATTCACATCCTACTAATATTTCTAATCTATATTCTGTTACAACAGGTTTGTAATAAGAATTACTGATTTACTAAATAAAGACCAGTAACAGCTTGCTTTGTTTTTTTGCCTGTTCTTTTTACTATTAAAGTTCAGCAGAAGAAATATGATCATTTTATGAATGTATGAGACAATGAATAAGTATAAATTTTAATCTGGGCACATTCATAAAATCTTTATTACATTTTTCTTTTGGTTGAATAATTTTATGCTAATTAGATTTATGCCAACAGTATCTACAAATATGTTACAAGTGTTTACACATTTTACATGTGAAATAAACCTAGAGCTAGCAAAGTCATTAATTAAAAAATATCAAAATCAGACCCCAAATATTTGTATTTACATAGAACTTTTACTAATGTGTCTTTATCTGAGATAAAACACAACTCCTGACTTGCAGGTTTAGCAAATTAAAATATAAAATGGTATAATTCAATAATTAATAAAAGCACTATTTCATCGTTGGAAACTGTATTTCTTCTGACCACCACTTACAAATAATTTTGAAATGATATAATTTAGCATATCAACACAAATGGCTTTTTCTTGTACTATCATCTGGGATGGTAACGGTGACTATGTTAACCAGAAATTATCTTATGTAATTAAGGATTTCATAAGTTGTATAACTCACTCTTTTTACTATGATTTTTGTAGAATCATTTTATAATTTGTATTCATCTCTATTGCTTTTAAAATGATTAATTGCTACATTAAAGTAACATGGTAACAATTTATTAAAGAAAAATTATAAAGAAAAATATAATATATTCAATTTAGCCACACAAAGACAAAACAATTTTACATTTGTTATATTTACTTCTAATACTTTTATATTAAGGATTTAAAAATCAGTCAAGATTGTATCATCCATTCACATTTTAAAATAAACCTTTTGTAGAGATGTCTGTTAGACATGTAATTTGCTGAACTGTCACAGAATGACCTCATCCATGTTATTACCACCTATGTAAAAAGAACAATTAGTTTGTCTAATTTTTAGCTTTCTTAAAATTGAGCCATGTATTATATATTCTTTTGTATAATGTCTGGATCTTTAGCTAAACATTATTTTTTGAGAAATTCATCCAATTTGTTGAATAGATTTTACTAATTGTCATTGCACTCTTCTGTTACAAGAATATGCCTCAATCTATTTATGCATTTTTATTTTGATGGACAATTGTGTGGTTTGTAACTTTTCACTGTTAAGAGTAACACTGAATGAATATTTTGCAATTTCTTTTGGGACACACTATTTCTGTAAGTATAGACATTGAGTAGAATTTTGGGGTGATAGGCAATACACAAGTTCACTTCTGTAGATATTGGCAGTTTGCAAGGTGTCTGAATCAACTTATATTTCCACAAACCATAGTATATGAAAGTTTTTGCCAATCCAATTTTTTTCAATCTTTTTTGATTTAGACATTTTGCCTTTGTAGTATCTCATTGTGTTTTTAATTAGGATTTCTCTAATGACCAGTAAGAATAAACATCTTTTTATATTATTATTGGCCAATTATTCAGCTTAATTTTTCTTATTGATCAATTAATTGGTTGATTGTTTAATGCAGGCACAATGTTATCCAGCAGATATCTAGAATTTTTTTCATCTTATGTAATTTAAACTTTTTACCTGTTGAACAGCAACCTCCCTATTCCTCTCCCCCACTACTCCAGCCTCTGGCAAACATAACTTTACTCTGTCTTTATGAGTTTGGCTATTCTAGATAACTCATATAAGTGGCATTGTGCAGATTTGTTGTTCTATGACTGGCTTATCTCTCTTAGCATGATGTTCAACCTATTTTTTGAAGGGCTTTTTCAAGTGTCTTGCCCATTTTCTTTGGTTATTTCTCTTTTTGCTATTGTTGTTGTTTTTATATATTTTAAATACAAATATCTTTTCTCACTCATTTCAAAAATTTCTATACTTAATCTAGTCTAACTTACCTACAACATTCCTTATAAGTTAGCGCTTTTTGAAGTCTGATAGTCAAAGAAATATTTTCCTATGTGGTCAAGGAGATATTTCCAATTTTAACACCTTGTTTACTCAATTTTTCAGTCTTGGGTCAACAATTCTCCTGGAGCTTATTTTCAAAATAGTGTAAAGAAGAGGTCAAATTTTACTTTTTGTCTATGTATCTAATCATATTGGGTGAATCATACAGCTTACATATAGTATTCACCCAATATTAAGTACCAAAAAGACTGTCCTTTCACATGCTCTGAATATCTATCTATCTATCATCTATCTATCTATCTATTTATCTATCATCAGTTTCTGGACACTTTATTTCATTCCATTAGTCTTTTTTTTTTTAACACTACTTGTACCACCACCACATAGTTACAATTATTGTTTATTTATAAGATTTTATATTACTTATAGTTTTAAGATTGCTTGATTTTTATCTTTCCATGTCAATTTAAAATCAGGTAATTTTTAATTTCCATGAAAAATGCTGCTAGCATTTTACTGAATGTCTAAATAAATTTAGGAAGAATAGGTACTTTAATAATACTGAATCTTCATAAATATTGACATGGTATGGCACTGTTTATTAAGATCTTCTTTAATCTCTTTTACAATATTCTGCAGTAATCTGTATAAAGTTCTTACACATTCCTCATTAGACTTATTCTTAGTTTTTTATTGTTTTTCTTCTAATGTAAAAGCTATTTCTTAAAACCATCATTCACTAATGGTTTGTATAGTACACAAATAAATGTCCATATATTGGTCTTGTATCTAGTATGCTTGTTATAGTCAATTTTTAATTCTAATAGCTTACAATAGATTTATTTGAATGTTTGCATAGACATTCAAATTTTCTGCTTATTATTACATTTAAACTCTTCATTTCTTGTACGCATATAGTTTATTTATTTTGATTGCACTGTGTACAATCTCCAGCAAATGTAAAATAGAGAAGATGATATCAGGCATCATTTTTCATTTCAATCATCAAGGGAAATGCTATCATATTTTACCTTTAAATAGGAAGCTTGCTGGAGTTTTTTAAAATATGCTTTATTAGAAGATTATTATATTTGAAAATAAGGTGCTTATATTCAAAATTTAGTAATGATTTTTATGATACATAAAAGTTTATCATAATGGTTTTCTAAATCTGTTGAGATAATCATATATATTCTATTTTATTCTGTTAATATGATTAATTTAATTGATTAATTTTTAAATGAAAATCGACCACAGCTTCCTGAAACAAATTAAGTTGCTAAAACTCACACAAGAAGACTTTTAAAAAATTACTGATAGTATTAAAATATTCATGTTTAATATTAAGTAAATGTACTCAGTTACTAATGTGATGCACCGATGGCATTATATATTAATAGTATTAATGAAGTTGACAAATAAGTCTCCAGTCTAAAGCAAGAATTTTGAATATCTGTCAAACATATTTCAGAATAAAAAAAAATGTAGAAGAATGTCTCTACTCTTCATTTTTCCAAAGGCATTGCTAATAGACTGCAGCATTTCAGGTTTACTCATTTAGAAATGTTAAATAAACTTTAGATATTTATGTATAAGTATCTATAGAAATTAGTGATTAACAAGATGCTAAGTGGGAATGAGGAATTAGTGATTGATCAGATGCTAGGCAAGAGTAGAAACCTAATTCCTAGGTTTCTGCCTTCAGCAACTATGAAGAGAGGGAAGATGTGAGTTGTATAGGAGAGAAAAGGAAAAGGGAGATGAGTTCTGTTTTGGACATTTTGAAGTTAAGCTGATATGTGATATTAAAAAGCTCTTTTGATAACAGAATACAAGTATATTATATTGCTTTATATTTCCTATTACTTTTCAGAATTTTACAACTATCATACATTATTTTTAAACCTAGAAAAATGGTAAAATCTGTTATTAATAGATTGCAGATTTTCTATGTTTGATGCCAATTATGAAAGCCAAATCTGATGCACTCACAATGATAGTAACATTTGATACTTAATCAGAATGCATCCACAATATAAGTAACTCTATTATTATTTAACATTTGGTATTTAGCCAGAACAAAACTATACATAAAATAATAAGAAAGAATCACATTTTTTCAATTTCTTCGGAAACACTATAATTTTTAAGAATAATTACTTAAAAGGCCTTTAAATCCTGAACTCTTCTTTTCTCAGTAACATCTAGGCTATATTTAGGCTAAATATATTCCAATAATTTATTAAGAAAATTTCTCTTTTCTGTTATTTTATTTTCAAATCCATATAAACTAACAGTGATTAAGAAGGTAGGAGTGATCCATTTCCAAGGTATAAGAATAACTGTATCCCAATATTGGGCCATTATACATATTCCCATGGTGATTTAAATAAATCTTTAATATCAAATTCCATGAGGTTTAGTACACTAGGAGTAGAAGTACAGCTACCATTATGTATTAATAGTGTCCTTCTATTTGCCACTTTGAAACAAAATATTCCTGCTTCCTAAACTAAAGAGTCAAATGCTGTTGTGGAGCATATTCAAGAAAGGTGTGTTCTATTTAACCATATACTATAAATAATAGTAGAAATCTATGTTAGTTCAAATGTGGATTAATAGTTTTTATATAAATAGAATATTTAAAAATAGCTTCAAACTATATTGAATACATGCAATTTTTTTGCCTAATCAGAGGGTACTTCTAGACCTTGGCATTGACAAAGTAATTATAATTATTTTACTATAACTGAAAGAAAGTGCTAAATTGAGAATATTTTATACCATATCCTATAATATTGGTTTATTATATTTGGTGATGGGCAATAAACTCATCTTTATTTTGGAACACTATAAAAAGTAAATCATAGCATTGAATTTGGAAAAAAGCATAATGTAATGGTTGAGATGGTAGAAAGCTTTGAAGCTATACTGTCTGGACTTCAATCATAGCTACTTTGTTTACCAGCATTATGGCTTTGGGCACATATGTAATGTCTCTCTCTCTCAATGTTATCATTTGTAAATCATTAATTAATAAAAAATATGTGCTTAGCACATTTCCTGGCACAGGATAATTGGCTCCATTAAAATTCATATTTGTCAAACAAATGAAATATAGCCTAAATTTTGGGTATCTAATTAATTGTATTATCTAAAACAAAGAAAGTATTATGATAGATGCTTTAGAAAACAGCTTTTCTTAACTATCTTTTCATGTTATAACATAAAATTTTCTTATTAAAATATTCAAAATTTATGAATTTTATGAGAATGGCATTGTATATGAAGCATTTTACATGTATTTTTCTCTTTAAAAGATCCCTAATATAAAACTTGAAGTGGTTATGTGCATGTTATTAAAGATTACAATAGTTAAAGGATATTGGGTGCCAAATTAGGTATAAAGTTAAAAGACATCTCCAACACCTACAGCAACATTGAAATTCGGGAGTGGAAAAATCAAAGCTCTGTTCATGCATGTCAGGGAATGTATAACATATTAATAGAATCCATGTCAATATTAATATTTACATTTACATTACATTTATTGACTAAACCTAATGCCAATGTCACAGTGTTGTTATTTTGAGTAGTAAATGCTTTAGAAGTGGTTCATGCTTGGCAATGATTGGAAGAAGATAATACTTCCTGAAGGTAAAAATCTATACTGCAATGTGAAATCTCAGCTGTATACACCACTTTGATCCATTATTTAAGATCATTCTATAGGAAAATGTGAAAAATAGCAACAATTTGATAATTTTGTCGTATGTTGTGGAATGCATCAACTAGAAAATATTTAGTGGATTTTAACACTATGTACAATAATTGTTGCTTTACTAGATATAATTTTCACATGAGTTTTTATTTTTATTCTTTATTATAAGTAACTTATTACAAATGACAATGTATGATATGGATTAAGTATGTATGTTTCTGCCATTAATTGTGGTTTGAAAACAATTTCATAATCTTTGTGTTGAGAGTAGAATTAAAGATTCAATACAAATTCTATCAAGAATTTTAGCTAATTGATAATATTTATCCCTACATGTATACACATGCATTTGTTTTTCATTTTTAGTTACTAGAATTATTTGGTAAATTAAAGGTAAAAATAATAGTAGATACAATCTACTTGATACCCTCCATGTCCCAAGTGTTTCCTATTTACTTTCCTTGTCACAACATCTCTGCCTGAAAATGTTATTACAATTAAACACAATTACAGATGAAAGAACAAGCTTAGTGATATTAATATTAATCAATTCGACAAGATCACTTATCTTCTAAAAGACAGGGTGCATGCTATTTCCAGGTAGCATGTTCTCTCTCTAAAAGACTGTGTCGATAACATCCTGGCAAGGCACATATGGCACATTCAAATAGGTAGTTTGAGGACAGTTTAATGCCATGATTATTTCCAAATATGTAGATGGGTTTAGGACAACATAAAGGGGTGGATTAATAACCTCAGCCTTATAATGCAAGAAAGAGCGCAACGTAAGAGTCGCTAGATAGAAAATGTAGCCATTAAAAGAAAAACACAGGAAACCCCAGATCACCTGACTGGGAGACAACTGAGAAAAGAAAGAACCTGAGCTCCCCCTTCTATTGCCCTCAGTGCTTCTTGCCTCATATTTCCAAGCTAGAGCACACAGCAGCCCACTGATATGATCCAAGAGTGGAGAGTGGATCCAGAGAAACATATATTTATTCAGTGCATAAAATATATTTCAGATGATCCCTGGATAATTTTTTTTATTTCAGAATATTATAGGGGTACAAACATTTTGGTAACATAATTTATTTTTGTACAGTTTGAGTCAAATTTAAAAGTGTTTGCATAACCCAAGTAGTGTTCACTGTACCCATTGGAGAATTTCTTAAATGAGAAGGAACTCTATTCCTCCATCATGTGCAAATGATCAACCATGACTATTTTCGTCCTTCAGACAGTAAATAAAGGGCTAATTAAATCTAAATCTTATATAAAATTGTGGGATTACTGCAATTGAAAATACATTGTTATGATTGTAAAGAAAAAGGACAAAAATCAACACTTTTCAAGCTGTATTGTGAGGAAATCAAATGTATGCCTTCTACTTCTTGCCACTTGCTGCTTTTTTCACCCATTTGTCACTTTATTTATTCATCAAGACACTACAGATCTCAGAAGGCATTAGGTTGAGATGAGGTAATGAAGTTAACAGTACATTGCGTTCTGAATGTGTTTATATTTCAGGAAAAGTTAAAGACCTGATCTGATAGGAAAAGAACAGGAAGCAATCAAGCCAAAATGCTAATTTTTTATAAACTGTGTTGTGGAATGAAGACCCTTAGAATCAATTTGACTTTCAAGAATTGTTATTGACTCTAATGTAATAGGATAGGATTTTCTCACATTGTGGCTAGTGTATACTATGTCACTGTATGAGGAGGTAATAAGATGCAAGTATACACTCATGAACTATCCGATGCCTCTTGCTGTACCACATTTGCTGGAAAAAGATGAGTCCAAAATATATCTCTGTTGTTTAAAACAGAAGAAAAACACCTATGTTTGACCCCTATGTCATTTTTATATGACCTATGAAAATGTTCTTCAAGAAACAGAAACTAGTTAGACTTTCTTGAATACTGAGAAAAAGTATCTTTCTTAATGTAGTTTATTTTTTATTTCAGCATAACATGGAGTTACAAATATTTAGGTTACATATATTGCCTTTGACAATAAATAATTATGTATACATATACACATACATGTATATAATTGTTATTTATGTTCTCAAGCCTCATCTTTAATTTGCTATCTTTTATCTATCATATTTTAAATACAAAAAAGTTCTTCATAAATATTTTTTATGGCTGTTGAACCAAACCAATCACTGAGATTTGGTTTACGAGCCATAACTACTAAGCACATTTTTTATTTGTTTTTCAGATTAGGCACAGTCTTTTTTTTTTTTTTCATTCTTTAATCCTCACAATAATTATCAGTGTTATTCAGTGAAATTTTATTGAATAAATGAATTAGTAAATTCAATATATGGATATGTTGGTATTATTCACTATTGACTAAAATTTATGAAAATTAAAAAGGAAAGACCTCAGATATAATTGTTAAAATAAATAGGAACATATGTGTACTGGTGGCACAGAATATATGAATGCATCATTTTATTGTACATTTTCCTAAATAGGTCAGAGACAGAAAGTAAATTTATTGTCTATTACTTTCAGTTTCCAAATAACAAAGTATCACACACATTTTTAAATTTCATGAGAGGATTTCAGATTATATGTGATTATTCTGTCAGTTTACCTTTCTAATTTGTTCCTGTTTTGTCTATAACTGAAGATATAAACTGTGTTTACAATTGACAATGCTATTTGTATCTGACTTTTCCTAACTACAGATACAAAATAAACATTCATATACAATGTTACATAATAATCAAGACACTTTGATTGCATATCCTTTTCAAATTCCATATGCATGCACGCTTTCTATTACTGCTAATGAGAGCTTTGCATGTGTTTCCAGAGTGACTAGCATCCAGTAATTTTCTGAAAATGCACATATTGTTAAGTTCTTTTCTCCCCCTTCTTTTTGGTCCTTTGTTGGTTGTTGAGGAAACCAATTCTTGGGATATTACAATCTGCGGCCTTCCAAAGGGATCTTCTCAGTGCTCTTAAAATCTAATTATGTGACATCTCATGAGTCCAAATCTCCTCCTCTGGTAATGTAACCTGTTAAAAAACAGTTGGTTTAGTAGTTTACTTTTACTGTGTGATGCTGAGCAATAGCACATCATTATCTGTTTCAAATTTGGAATCTCATGAAAGACAGCACTCTTAACATTGAAAACTTAAGAATTATATTTAATATCTCTCTTTTTTAAAAACCAATACTGTGGAATTTTTCATTAGGAAAGAAAATAAAGTTTTCAATGTGGCTGAAAACAAAAGAAAATACAATTTTTGGTAAATATCTATTTCTAAGCTCTGGTTGCTCATGAGAATAATTTGGGAAGCTTAAAGAAAATACTTATGCTTGATCTGTGTACCTAATCAATTAAATCTATGTCTGAGTCATGCTTTGCATGAGCCAACTCTTCAGTTTATGACCTCCCAGAAAACTAGCTCACAGAATGTTTGGTAAGATATTATATAGTGATTTACCCACATAGAGGATAACATTATGATAGATTCTAATATGATATCCAATTACAGTTAAGTTTTCACTTAAGGTTGACTATAGGTTCTTGGAAACAGCAACTTTAAGCAAAATGATATACAACACCACCAATTTTACCAAAGGCTAATTGATATAAATAAGAGTTAGGTTTCTATGGCATATATCTGGTCACAAAAACATCACCAAAATTCTAAATAAAGACCACAAATATTTCTAATATTATACACTGAAATAAATGTGAGATATATATATATACATTTAAGAAAGATTCCTGAAAACAAGTAAGATGACTATTCAATTTGGGATGAGTCAATGAGCGATGGTGGCTATTTGTGAGGTTGGTTTAAATCAAGAATAAATGTGTGGAAAGAGAAAATTTTCAGGACACCTGCTCCCACCACAGAGTTAAAAAATAATCACAAATATATCATAAATTCTTTGCCTAGACCAATGTCTAGAAGAATTTTTCCTACATTTTTCTTCTAGAACTCTTATGATTTTGTGCCTTACATTTAACTCTTTTATCCATCTTGATTTAATATTTATAAGTGGTGGGAGATAGGGGTCCTGTTTCATTCTTCTACTTGTGGCTATCCAATTTTCACCACACCATTTATTGAAAAAGATTTCATTTCCCCAGTTTATGATGGGGAAAGATCAGTTGGCTTTGTCAAAGATTAGTTGGCTGTAGGTAGATGGTTTTATATGTGGTTCTCTAATCTGTTCCATTGGTTTATGTCTCTACTTTTGTGCCAATACCCTGATGTTTTAGTTACTATAGCCTTGTAGTATATTTGAAGTCTGGTAATATGATGCCTCTAGCTTTGTTCTTTTTGTTTAGCGTTGCTTTGGGTATTAGGGCTGGCTCACAAAGCACTTTCTTAGCATGTTATTTATCATGGTATATCTGTATGATTATAATATACTTAACTACTTTTTGTTGGATAATAATTTGTATTCATTCATTCATTCATTTCTTTGTCAACCTTCTTATTACAGTTGAAGGTTGTGGGTAGCTGCAGCCTATCCCAACATCTCAGAGCGTAAGGCTGGAACTCACCCTGGACAGGATGCCATCCCACTGCAGGGTACACTCACACACACACACCCAGACTCACTCAGACTGGGACCACATAGCAACGCCAATACACCGAACCTGCACATCTTGGGGATGTGGGAGGAGACTGGAGTCCTAGAGAAAACCCACTCAGACATGGAAAGAACATGCAAACTCCACACAGACAGCGGCCCTGGTGTGAATCAACTTTTTTTCTCATCAAGAATGAAACAAACTACATGATGTTATTCAACAACCTGCTGTATTCCTGCCTATGACTCTTGCATTCTCATAATTCACAGGTTGCACATGGGGCTTGAAACCAAGTAACTGACCTTGCATATGTTATCAAGGGCTTGAGCTAATAGCAATACAGATGTGTAACAAGATAAAAACACATTTTACCTAGAGTGAAACATGGGCTGATTCTAGTCAACAATAAAATAAAATTAAATAAAACAGTAAAGAAACTTCCTTTCCTCCTATAGTTGTGAAATGACCATTTCTAAGCCCAGAATGGAGAAATCAAACATTATTTATATTTATTCAAAGACCTCATGGTTCTCACCCCTCTTTCCAAGTCTTTAATTGGCCCTTTTATTATTTTTTCCATGGAAGTCTTACAACTATTTCAGGTTATCCTTTCACGTGGGTAGAACTTCTGGTCATCAATACCAGTTTAAAACTTCATATATTGGTTAGAATCAGTTAAATTCATTATGATTGGCAAATGTTTTTTCTCCTTTCTATTGTATTTTCAGTTGACATGTCAGATATAAAACTTAAATTTTTCTGCTGTTTTGAATACATAAGGGTTATAAATGTTAGTGTTGATAGAAGTTGTCAGTCTGTGCTCATAAAGTGCTTCACTGACCTTTAATTTTGATATGAATAAAGTTTATTGTTATGTTCATGCAGATTCTGAGGCTCATGCTATTACAAATGGATGTTCTATATTCATGTGTAAGATGTGGCTTTCTCACACTGTTAAATTTAATCCTTTTTTGTTGAGAACTGATCCAATCTATATTTTTATAATCAGAGGTCCTTATTTTGAATGACTTACAATCTGTATCAAACTTGATTAACACTTGAAGCTCTGACTCAAGTGGGGCAAAAGCAATATCTATAACCTAAACATTTGTACCCCTGTATAATGCTGAAATGAAAAATAAATTTTAAAAAGTCTTAAATAGTTTAATTATTGCTTAATTCCTATTAAAAATTTTGGTGCAAATATTCAAAGTTTTCAAAAGCCAAACAATCAAATGAGGGCATGTTAAAACAATTACTGTTAATCAATAATTCCATACCAGAAAAGGTGAGAACTATGAAGGGGTTTGTTCTTGGAGGAGAGAATCTGAAGCAGTCTCAAGTGGAAGTGTCCTCATGGTACCTCGAGAAGTTTGCTTTCTCTTTATCACCGTTCCCATCCTGATTATAACCCACACTACTTTAGCAAACAGCCTTGCTTCTCAAACCGACTCCTGATTGACACTTTGATTGGGAAATGTTCCCTTCATTCTCTCATTTCTGGCTTTGATTTCTGATTCTATTTCTTGTATGTTACATTTGCTCCCAGCTCCAACCCTACATGTATTCTTGAGCCATGACACCATCCTGATTGCTTAACATTTCTCTCAAGACTCAGGGATGTTTCTATTCTTCAATTTTAATTATTTTGCATCAACATTAGAAAATTACTATAATATTATATACTGGCAACTAACAGTTATGTCTATGCTGTTGTGGTTAGAGTGAAAACCTATATGGTATTTTTATTCTGTTTAAGATCACAGTATTTGTATTATAAGTTACTACCAGGACTTCAAATATGACTATAAGTATAACTAATGTAGAGCTGCATATCATTAGCAGATTAAAATCTTTCCCCATTTATTCCTCTAACAGCCATAAGAGAAAGAAACTTACTTATGAAACATGTATGTGAAATCATTTTTAGTTTTAGTTTTACTCATCAAGATCTAGGGTAAGAGCCAGCAAACAAGCAAAAGAGCCCCATAGCAGCATTTCAGATCTACATGCTAATATTTGAAAATGACTTTAATGAATATCTGAAACGTCATGACAACAAAAACAAATTATTTTCTGAAATAAATAAATGTGAAGAAACAGTTAAGAGTGGAAGCAGACGTTTCAGCAGAGTAGAAAAAGAGTGACCAAAGAATAGTCCAGAGCGCAAAGCTGTAAATCTGAATGCAGGTAATTGAATGTTAGATTGGATAATCATACTGTCAAGAATCTTTAAATATCCATTTGTGGACTTCACTAAAAAAAATAAATGCTACATTTCAAGTTCTTCCTCTTATACAAAAAAGTCTTTGTAAGTGAAGGTGCTGTTATAGTATTAGCATATAACTCCTGGGAATTTCTATTTGTAACTGAGACTAATACTATTTACACTAATAATTACTCATACTTTATAAAGAGGGTGCTATCATCATATGTTTTCACCTTTTAATTTGTGCTAATCATATAAAATTAGAGAATAAATCTGTTAATGATAACAGGTGTGCTTGTTAGCATGCTTAATGGGTATTTTGATTAGTTCATATCCAAAGTATGCAAACATTTTTGATTACCTGTATATCGTACAGCTTTATAGCAAAACTCCAAGATGAAGTCAAAGAATTTCTGAATTGCAGTTGGCAATATCTCCTGCAGGTTAAAGCAAAGCCTTTAAGGAAGAGGAAAAAAAATAAAATCTGCAAGTAGTACTATATAGAGTTTAAATTTGGAGACTGATCACTTACTTGAAAAACCTGTCAATAAGCTCAGTTAGCACCTTTGGAGTCCTTATGTTTTATCTTGTTTTCATAATAAAGGTATTCACAATGCTCTGTATGTTTAACATTCATCAGATGACTGGTGAATTCAACAGTATTTTCAGAGTCAAATAATTAGGTAATACCATTAATTCTTGTTGACAGTCAAAATTCTATAATGATCAGCTTTTCACTATGCTATATGAATGAATACTAAAGGATAATAAATACTATATTCTTGAATTTATTTCTATTTTACCTAAATAATACATTTCAGACATTAATATTTCTAAGCAATTTTCACTCTTTAGAAATATTTGTTTTTATGGCTTATATGGTTATGAAATAGTCTTTAAAGAGAAGTGACAGGCTCACTGTTATTATAAAGCTCTCCATTTATTGCTATATTAAGCAACAATAGCTTTGCTTATTCTAAAACAGCAATCCATCCAACTCAGAAATAAATTATTGGTGAACAGGTTTTTTTCCTTTTTATTCTTTCTTAAAAGTAACATGTTAATTGAAAGAAAGATATAAAAATATACCACAAATTCTGAAACATGCTATGCTGAACTTGACCAAAAAGGGTAAGCTTTTAATTCTACAAATAACTACCCTTAATTGAATTGTGCTAGGTAGTGCATGAAGATTTAAATCTTTATGAAAACCATATGATATTGATTGTTATGATGTCAAGTTTTAGATTTCATTTAATCATGTGAAAATTGAGATCACATAAACTTTCTCATATGTAAAATAGGGATAAATCCACCAATCTCATACATGCAAGATTAGCACACATGGCTAAAATTCATGTTGTGACCAGTGAGTTGAAACAATCATTACTATTATTATCTTTTCCAGGAGAACTGCCATGTTAGTGGATATATATAAAGCCCTAATGATGCCAAAGCTATCATGTAAAATTTTGGAATTCTGCCAGCCAGCATAAGGGATGTGTCACTAACATGGTCTATGTCTCAGTTTTTGTGCCAATACTATTTTGGTTAATACAGCATTGTAGTATGGTTTGAAGTCTGGTAATGTGATGCCCCCAGATTTGTTCTTTGTGCTTAAGACTGCTTTAACTACTTGGGATATTTTGTGGTTCCAAACCAATATCCATGAAATATGGTATTGGTATTTTGATGGGGATTACACTGAATCTTTAAATTATTTTGGATAGTATGGACATTTTAACAACGTTGATTGTACTGTTCCATGAGCATGATATATTTTTTCCAAGTTTTTGTGTCCTCTGTGATTTCTCATCTCAGTTTTTCCTATTTCTCCTTATAGAGAACTTTCACCTCCTTGTTGAAGTATATTCCTAGGTATTTTATTTTCTTTGTAGCTATTGTCAATAGTATTGAATCTTTGACTTCACTCTAAGCTTGACTGTTATTGGTGTATAGAAACGCTACTGATTTGTTTACATTGATTTTGTAACATGAGACTTTGCTGAATTTATTTATCAATTCTAGGAGTCTCTTGGTGGAGTCTTTGGGCTTTTTTAGGAATAAGATCATATCATCAGTGAAAACAATTATTTGACCAACTCTTTTTTGATTTGGATACCCTTTATTTGTTTCTCTTGCCTGATTCCCCAGGCTAGGACTTCCAGCACTTTGTTGAATATAAGTGGTGACAGTAGGCACGTTTGTCTTGCTTTAGTTCTTAGAGGTAATACTTTCAAGACTATTCTTTCTTCATTGAATGATGTTATTCTTTGTTGAAAATTAACTGGTCATAGATATTTGGGTTTGGTTCCTGACTTTTATTTCTATTACATTTATGAATACATATATCCTTATTCTAATTACACAATATTTATTACTATAACTTTGTAGTAAGTTTTGAAACTAAAAGGTGTGAGTTGTCTGACTTAATTCTTTTTCAAGGTTGCCTGTTTGGAGGCCCTTTCAATTCCATATGAATTTTATGTTCACTTTGTCTATTTCTGCAAAAAAAAATAAAAAATAAAATGAAATAAAAACGTCTGGAGCATGAAATATTCTATTTATTTCTGTCTTTAATTTCTTTTAGTGATCTTTTGTAGTTTGTCATGAAATCTTACACCTCCTTGGATAAAATTTTTCTAAGTATCATATGCATATCAATTCTATTGTTAGTAGAATTATCTTAATTTTAGTTTCATTTTGTTCATTGTTAATTTATAGAAATACAACTGCTTCTTGAGTGATGAGCTTTTATCCTTCAGCATGTTAAAATTGTTAATTAATTTTATGGTATATTTTGCATTCTTATGATTTTCTATATGTAAAGTCATTTCATACACACATAAAGATAATGTTACTTCTTCCTTTCCATTTTGAGTGACTTTATTTTCTTGCCTATTCGCTTTTGCTAGGACTTCCAATACAGTGTTGTATCTGAAATGAAGTGGAAAATATTCAGTCATTCACTATTGAATATAATAGTCATATGTTTCTCAAAAATATCCTTTATCATGTTTAGTAAGTATACTTTTATTTCTAGTTCATTGTATGTATCTATCACAAAAGCATGTTATATTTTGTCAAATTATTTTATTGTATCAATTAAGATGATCATATGTAAAAGGAAAGTGATGTCAGCAAGATGGTATAATGAAGCCCTGGACCTTCTTCCCCCAACAGACATTCCAATTCAACAACAGTACACAGCGTTTGTGAGATATCCACAAACTAGTTGAGAGACTCCTACATGTGGGCTAGCATGAAACCATCCACTTTGGAGCCTGTAGGAAAGTACTAGACCATACATCCAATGTTCCAGTTTTACTGAGGTCTGCTTGATGCATTAGCTTCTGTCTTGCCTATTTCAGAGCACTGATGTGACTTGGTGTACTCTAGTCACCTGGTGGACACGGAAAGCAAACATTTCCACTTGAACAAGCAAGCTAGGACATGTCAGAGCCCCATTCTCTGGCTCTGTGAAAAGCAGATGGGAAAGAAAACAAACAAACAAACAAACAAAATACCCACTAAGGACTACATCAAACTAAAACGTTTCTGCACAGTAAAGGAAATAATTAGCAAAATGAAAAGGCAGCCTATGAAATGGGTAAGAATATTTGCACACCACATATCCAACAAGGAAATTGTATCAGAAATGTTAATATAAAAACTTGTACAATTCATTAGCAAATAAACAAAAAAGACTTCCAAAACAACAACAACATAATTCAAATAACTCTATTGAAAATGAGGGAAGGATCTGAATAGATATTTTTAAAAGAAGACATACTAATGGGCAACAGGTATATAAAAGGGTATTCAACATTATTAATCATCAGGAAGTGTAAAATCACAGCCCCAATGGGATATCACTTCATATGTATTAGAATAGTTCTTATGAAAAAAGAATGTGGGGAGGAGAGAGGGAGAGAGCGGCAAGGAAGAGAGAAAGAAGGAAAGAGGGAAAGAAGGAAGAAGGAAGAAGGGAAGGAGAGAAGGAAGGAAAGGAAAGGGAAGGGAAGGGAAGGGAAGGGAAGGGAAGGGAAGGGAAGGGAAGGGAAGGGAAGGGAAGGAAAAATGAAGGAAGGATGGAAAGAAGGAAGGGGAGAAAGGAAGGAAGGAAGGAAGGAAGAAGAAAGAAAGAAAGAAAGAAAGAAAGAAAGAAAGAAAGAAAGAAAGAAAGAAAGAGAGAGAAAGAAAAAAGAAAAAGAGAAAAAGGAAAGAAAGAAAAAAGAAAGCAAGAAGGAGGGAGAAAGAAAAAAAGGTGCTGGTGAGGTTGTGGAGAAATTGAAACTGTTGTACACTTTTGATGAGAATCGAAAGTGGTCCCATCGTTACAGAAAATAGTACAGAGGTTCCTCAAAACATTAAAAATACAAATTATATTTGAAACAATTCTACTCTGGGTATTTATCCAAAAGAATTGAAATCAGAATCTTAAAGAGATATGTCTGCCCTTATGTTCATTGCAGCATTATTCAAAATAACCAAGGTGTAGAGATAACCTAAACACATATTTAGATGAATAAAAAAAGAAAACGTCATTCATATACATTATGGAATATTATACATTGTTTAAAAAGAAGGAAATCCTGTCATATGTGATAACATAGCTAAACCTTGAGAACATTATGCTAAGTGAAATAAGTCGGTCACAGACAGACAAATACTATATGATTCCACTGATATGAAGTATCTAAAATAGTGAAACACATAGAATCAGAAAGTGGACTAATGGTTGCTAGGGGACTGGGTGGAGGGGGAAATGGGGAACTGCTATTCAATGAGTATAAGATTTTAATTATGCAAAAAATTAAGTTCTAGAGTTCTATTGCACCATAATCTTCCTATAATTAACTATACTTTAATGTACACTTAAGAAATCTTTAAAAGGTATATCTCATATGAAGTGTTCTAACCACAATAAAAAAAGTAAAATGATGATCATGTGGATTTTTTTCTTTCATGTTATTAATGTGGTATATTACATTATATTATAATGATTTAATATAATATATGAAATTAACATGCATTTTATCATAACCATATTCATATTTCCATATATTTTAATAAGGAAATAAGGTATTGGAATTAGCTTAATCAAACAACAGTCAGATGCTTGCCATTTAGCCTGCTGAGTCAGCCACTTTGCTTCTTCTTTGGCTCAAGGGTCTTCCTAGAAGAACTTTCCATATAGGTCTATTCAGATGGGCATAGTTTTCAAGGGAGCACTGGAAGTTTGTGGTTTCATACATTTGCTGAAGTAATCATGTAAAAACTACATTTAACTGAGCCATAGGAAAACACTCCTCAGTGCTTCATATTAATTAAACAAATTCATATTTAAATGAATGGACTAATAAAATACTGGCTCTCACTAATCTTGCTAAGGCAGGCTGGTCCACCAAAGCACTGAAGTCTTTACCAAATATGCAGTATGATATTTTGTGTCCTTAAAACAATAATATTCTTCTATACCCAAACAATTTGCCTTAGAAGTCTCCTTTTACTATTCCTGGTTGCAAAGACAATTTGGTCTTGCTTATCATTCCTTGACCTCCTAGTTTCATGCAGTTCTTAAATTTAGTCAACAGGTATTAATAATTAATATCTTCTGCCAATAAATGACAAATATATATAATATATATTATATATATTATATATATATATTAGGAGGAGAACAGGAATACAGGGTCTTTAAATTGGCAATAATACATAAATTAACCAGAAAAAGTAACAGCATTTAGAGTGATTATTATGTACCAAACCTTATACTAAGTTCTCCAGATGTATTTTCTTATTCTCACAACAGCCTTTCTGGTTATTATTATTAGAATCCTCTCTTATAAATGAGAAAACTGGGGCATAGGAAGGTAAAGTTCTTTGCCTGAGATCAAATATTTAGATGGTGGTAGAGTGAGGATTCACCTCCCAGCAGGTGGTGTCCAAAGCTGGTACCCTTGATTTTATGTTACCTTGACATGATCGTAAATAATATTCCTAATTATACTATTATTTATAGCCCATTTTTCCTTCTTTTTTGAGTGAATATTATTAGAAAAAGTTATTATCATGTGCTGAAATGTAGAAAAATATCTACATTGCCAAGTCTGTCTCCTAATAGCTGGCCTAATGTATAAACTTGATGTACTTTATAATAACTTTTAGAAAAAGTACAAATGTATGAATAAATGAGTCAATTAATCCAGAGCATGCATGCTTATTCAATGAATGGCTCTGAAATCAGATGACTTGGTTTAGAAGTTAATCTGACATCTCTTATTTTGCAGGGACTTATGATAGCTTCTTTCCTTCTTTCCTATTCTTAAATCATGCTTTTATTGTCTTGTCCACAAATACTCACTGACATTAATATCTATCATTTAAATCTGTAATTCCCTCCATGATTTTGTTTTATAAGAGGATATTTTTCCATCTCCACTTTGGTAGCAATTTATCTACTCTCTATAATTCTTCAAATATCATGAAGAACAGGTCAATAATTTTAACTTGAGCTTGTTCAGTAGTCTGGGAAATAACTCATTTGAGCCAGGAGACAAACTCATTTAGGGCAGTTACCTGGTGTCTTACTATTGCTTCTCTTATCTCAGGCTTCAATTCTCTCTTTAAAAAGTTAGGTCTGTGCTTTCGGCCTGATGCTTATTCTCTTTGACAGAAAAGACAGAGGCAAAATAGGAGTTGCATAATTCTACTTTTTACTATCTGCTAACATTACAGCATGAGCTCTGAATAGCAGACTTGATGTTTCCACTATATTTTTCTTTTTTTGTTTGTGTGTTCCAAATATCGAGTTTAAAAAGGTTTTATATGATGTCACAAATTCATTTAATAAAATTTAATAAATACTAGGCACTAGGATGTTATAGAGCAGAAAGTCTTGGTGCCTAACTGCAATGTTACAGAGCGTATCTTCTGTAAAACAGTGCAAGTTAAAAATTTCAGTGAAAAAAGAAATCAATGAAATTTTAATACATGTATAGGAGGAAGTAACTGACTCTGCTAAGGGAATCAGGGAGACTTCAAAGGGATGGTGACTTTTGAATTTGATCTGGTAAAGTGTTTTTCCATGTTTTCCTTACTTTGTATTTTGATCTTTTAGACATTATTTAATTTGGGGGGGCTTCAATTTTTTTATTCACTCTTGACCATGACTTGTCATATAATAATCCCTCTTTATTTAATATATTTTAAGCCTCATCAGAATTCTTACTGTGTCCATATATTTTAGAGCCTCCTTACTTTTCCTCCTTTTCTGTTTAGATTTATGGTTTGTAAGATTAATGATTCATTCTTAACAATACTCTCATTATTCTTGTCCTTTTGTCCATTTGTTACAACCTATGAGCAAAACCTAGACTCTGGAGGAATCCAAAATGTGAACCTCCTAGTGTGCTCTGAAGATATTTTGCAGATTTTGACAATAATTTAATGCATGTCACTGTATCAGTTGTTAGGGCTGCCTTAACAAAGTACAGCAAACTGAGTGAGTGGCTTAAACAACAGAAATTCATTGTTGTAAGTTCTGGAATGTAGAAGCACAAAATCAAGCTGTAAATAAGGTTGTTTCCTTTTGAGGACTGGGAGGAAAAGATCTTTTCCAGGCCTTTCTCCTTGGCTTGTAGAAGGCTGTCTTCTCAGGGTGTCTTTCCATGTCATCTTCTCTATATGCATATCTGCCTCTGTCCAAATTTCCCCTTTTTATATAAACACCAGTTATATTAGGCTAAGACCCACATTAATGACCTCATTTTAATTTGATTACCTCTGTCTCCAACTAAAGTCATATTCTAAAATATTCACGGCAAGGGCTATAACATATCTTTTTGGGAAGAACACAATTCCACCCACACCAACAACCTTAATAATTTTCCTGGTAGCTATGTTTATCTGTATACAGATAGTTTTCCCCTTCTTCCTCACTCTTATGGAATAATCTGAAGCAGTTTCTTTTTGCAACCCACTTTGAGAAGTTCGATTAGATGACTAAACATATCTACATTGCAAATTCCTATGTCTCTTTACAGATCATCTTGAATGGTGATTAATATAATAGTGCACCCACTTCACAGTGGCTCATATCATTCCTCATCTCATTCCCTTCTTCATCCTGAAGCTGTACTTGTGAAGTAAAGCATCAGCACTTTAATCTTCCTCAGACTCTGTTTTCCAAAGAATCTGGAATAAGACATCTCCCTATCCCTCATTATCAAAATTTGTTCTTTGGCCTCCTATGCAACTGAATCCATTCACTTCCCTCTTTTCCCATTAATATTACTCTAGCTGAAACCATCACCTTTGCTTGTGGAGGATATTACAACAGCTTTCTAATTTTAGCTCTCTGTGCTTTTAACCTTCTCCTCTTTCAACTATTTCCCAGAATCCAGTTAGAATGATTGTAGTCAATTTCAGATTTGATCTTGCCAATCCCCTGTCTAAAACGTGTCAAAGACTTCCCATCACTCTTATAATAAAGTCCAAACATCTTTAGACCTTTCTATAGCAAGGCTTGCTAACTCTTGTTTCTGCCAGCCTTTCCTCTTTCCCTTTGTACCATTACATTCTAGCTATATTGGTGTTTCACAGGTTGCTTTAAAATGGTATAGTCTTGTGCTTTTTTTAGTTCAAAGTTTTCCTCTTAGAACACATCCCTCCACTCCTCTCATCATACCACACCAAACCCTTACTCATCCTTCATATATTTGTTCAGATGTAACTTTCACTTGTCTTTATTTCTGTTATTATTTCCGGTGGTTTTCTAAAAGGATTGTTAAACTCCAAGATTTTTCAAGATTATAGAAGGATTCTCTTGGTATATATATCAACCTCTCCTTCTTATTTGACTATTTTCTCTTTATAATTTGAATTTAATACTGTGTTGACTATATATTATATGTTGTTTGGGGTCTTAATTCAGCAATGTTCCAAATTACTTTCTCTTATTTCCACAAGTTCTAAGATGACATAGTCACATTCTTAATTGTTCTTGCTTCCACCTAATCAAAAGATTTTCTGTTGCTATTAATAGTCAACAGAAGTATTTTGGTATAATGCTTCTTCTGCCTTCTGAGAATTTAAATGACCTCTTGCTAAATATTTCAGATTAAGAGAAAAAAAAGCATTCTTATCTTCTTTCATCAATTAGAATGTTACATCTATAAAATCAATTTTATGGTGATTTTAAAAACAATTTTACACATCAATGTGATGGCATCAAGAGACACTGAAACATTTATTATAATGCCATAAACTTTATAGTTCTTAAAAAGTCAGATAAAGTGCATATAAAATAAGTTAATATGTTACGAAGCTGACAAAGGAGTACAGAAGCAAGCGAGTGAAAGATTTAAAACAGCTTTGGTTTGGAACTGCAATCCCTAGGTGGTCTAATTCGAGCAGAACATCGCCACAAGGCATAGGACCCCGGCATTGTTAGAAACCACTCAAGTCATCTGCCATTTTGTCAGATGGAGGAGCCTCCCCACCTCGTAGATGAAGCTCATCACAGCCTTGACAACATTGGGTTCCACATCATTAGTTTCCATTTGATTCCATAGCAACAAAATAAGAGAAAATTAATTATAGTAGATGCTGGAAACCAAATAGTGGAATTAAAATCCCAGCATTCTCATTTAATGGCCAAGAAACAAATTACACTATTACAGCAGAACAGCTTTTTTCACCTCCTGTGCTGGTTTCTGTATTTTGTACAAATGTGGAGCTTATACTCTGAAATAAACAACTTTATTAAAAATGAATCCTGGAACTTCAGTGTGGAGAGTTCAGTCAGTGATTTTCTCCAGTATGTGAACAAAGAAACCACTTCTGCATTTTGGGGGAAAGCTACTTACCTCCCTCTGTTTGCTTAGTAAACGGAGTAACCCTTTTACTTCAAAATCATCTCTTAGATGGACTCAAGCTGGTGAGACAGACTGGCAAACATTGGCACCATCAAATGATTATGCATTCCCCCCTAATTTCACTCTCAGGCTGATTAAAATGGGGAAGTGCAAACACATCCCATTTTAAATGAAGCTTGTCCCAATTGCTGGCTCAGACTAAGGTCAAAATCAGAAAGGGGTTGAAAGGGAAAGACTAGATAAATAACACCTCTTAAATTCTTTCAGATCTATGATTAGATGTTATCTTAAAAGTAGTACATGGTCACACATACGTCAGGTTATCTCCTCACTTTATTTTAATAGCTATGCCACTTTAAAAACATACATTTGTTACTTCCCTCACCCTAGCACACACATGCATATTTCTTGACGGTAGCTGGTAGAATGTACGTGCATGAAGCAGGACCTTTCCATTTATGGTCTCCACTCCATCACCAGATACTAAAGTAGGACCCTTATTTTAATCATTCCTTACATAAAAAAATAGAAATTATGATTTATTGAATAGAATATATTATGATAATCTATTTTGTGAATAAATGACATAAAGGGACATTCAAATGACACTGAAATTAGAGCTATTAAAATATAAACCAGAACTTACCAGTATATTTTTAAAGTGATAAGATTTTCAATAAAAATGTTAGGCTGATGCTTCTAATTTCTATACATAAATTAAATTCAGATTCTGATCTCATATAAAACAAGTCTGATTATGACCTGTTATCACAACCCTAAAAGATTTGGCATATAAATATCAATTTCTTTTTTTTTTAAACAAAATTCACATTTTATTTAGATTGAAATAAACTATACAAAATTTATTTTCTTCACCAAAAATAACAGCAATATTTTCCATATTATTTCTAGATAAACCACAAAACACTTATTTTTGTAGCTTTTCCAGGTTTTGCTTATAAATCAAGACGAGGCAGTAAAAGTCATGGAAAAAGACAGAAGAAAAAGACAAGTCAGTTGTCAGTATTCATGGCCTGATTTTGTCCTAACCATGAAACAGAAATGTCCAACATACACCTGCTAAAAAGCTTATGAAGATGTAGGCTCAACAAAGGAATGTAAACAGCAACAACCAGATGTGGAACAACAATGGCAGGCTCTTCCATTCAAACTTTAATTGTCACTTGTTCCTTTAAGTTCATTTGATAAAGATAAAATCTACGATGAAATCCTTGTTTGATGAGCTCACAAGCTTCTCTGATAATTTCTTTTGACTGTCCATTATAGATTTTTAACAATATATTTAAAACTTCTACTAGCCAAAGGTCAATCGTGGGCTTCATTGTAACATTTTATAAAATGTATTACTTCTTCCCACACCTCCTCAAAATTTATTTCTTCAAAGAATTGATAACTCAATATCTGACGTG